>CAEFZY010072972.1:0-30877 GCA_903066815.1 Brachyrhaphis roseni | reverse complement strand
ATCTATCTATCTATCTATCTATCTATCTATCTATCTATCTATCTATCTATCTATCTATCTATCTATCTATCTATCTCAGTAGTCGGTGTAATTGTACCATTTAATGATCGTAGCATTAGCTCAGGGTCAAAGTGACATGCAGTAAGAGTCTGTCTGCAGCCTGTAGTGAATGATGACATCCTGCTCTTGGTTTGTATCTACAGAGGAAATCATTAAACCGTCATTTAACAGGCACTTTTTGACCAAAAAATGACCAAGCAAAAGTATTACGATTTTAATAACAAAGGATTAAAGATATTTGGATTTTTAGTTTCTCCAGCAGCTACTGATCATGAAAGCTGTTGGTTGTGCTGTTTTTTCTTTTAAACAGCAAACATTTTTGTGTTTGCTGCCCTAAATCTCAATAAAATCCATCAAAGTTTGTGGTTGTAAAATGTGAGAAAGTTTCTGGGGTTTGAATCCTTTTGAAAAACTTTGTGAAAGTGTCTCTATTCTGTGTACACAGAAAAATATTCTTAGTATTGTTTGTAGAGTTTGAAAAGTCACATTAAGCCTCCAATCGAGTTTCTTTTTTATACATTTTTTACAATTCAAAGTGTCCGAAAAAAAAAGTCTTGACTGTAAAACTTCAATCCTACCTTCAGGTTTTCTATGTGGAGACCAAATCTGTGTAGTGAAGTAACTTTTCAATTTCATTTCCCCAATTTGAGACAGACATTACCAGCTGCACCGCAAAATTGTATAAAACTGATTCATGAAGCTGGGGTGAAAAGCTATATCAATATATATTTAATGAAAAAAAGAAGAAAAACGGGGAAAAATGGCTTCAACAACCATCCAGTAGTCACATTGGTATATTTATTCACCATGGCCATCCATATATGTGCAAATAAGCAAAGTAAGAAAACAAGAGGACAAACGCTGTATATTGTAACTAAAGAAGGAGTCTTTTCGCAGCCCCAGGCATAGAGTGAGAAATAAATATTTGATAAGAGGATGACCTACTTCCTGTGCCCTGAAAAGTTATTTGTCTTTTTTTGCCTCCCTGCACTGCAGAGGCCGCTTTCCACAAGCCCTCCAGCGGAAAGAACCAAAGTAAAAGAGAGGAGAGCCAGGAGAGAGGGAGGAGGAAGAAGAGACGGAGAAAGACAAAAGAATGGGAGGGCAGAAAGAGGTGAACTGGAGAAAGAATAAATGTTCAGCCGGAGTCGAACACTGTGGGCTGAATTAATTCATGAAAGCCACAAATATACAATATATACAGGTTTATTTTTGTTTAAGGTGTTTATTTATACTTAATCAGATGTTTTGTGTTACTGTTCAGTAAAGTGGTAGGAGGTGTTTTCTTTTATTGACACTTTTCAGTCATTCGAGGCGCCATGTTGGATTTCTGAAATGAGGGACGGAGTATCGAACAGAGCGACTGAAATTGTTTTCCAAAGTTGTTTTTACCGGTTTATTCATGGCTTCCTCTTGTTGGAGTCGAGCTAATTTGTCTGTAACGTGACACACCTGGTTGGGGCTCAAATGACGAGGTGCTAACCGGTTTTTATCTTTTATACATTCTAGGCTACATGGCGGTGCGGTCTCTATGGTTACTTCACGCTCTCCAGGACTCCGCCCACTTCGCCGCCATGACGGACCAATGCGCTCCTTTAAAGCTACATAACACAAATCTGTAATCTAATATCGTTGTTCTCATTTTAAAAACGGTCTTAGGGCGGCTGGACAAACACACCAGGATCCAAATCACACTTGTCATTTTATTGTATAAGTTTTAATGAGAAAATATAGGTAGCGATGGATAGCAGCGGTCAATAATAATGACTGTCAGCCGTTAATAACAATAATGACGTCAGCCCTCGGTGTAACCGCGGATTTGCAGCGAACACCTTTTACAAGGTAAGATTAACGTTCACATATTTTATAAGTAAGTATGATATGAAAGATATCATATAACGCCTTGTGGAGAGGCGTCTAACGGTTAGACTGTGACCGTTGGTAACCATGGAAACAGCGCCGCACCGTCATGTAGCCCACGGAAAAGAACTGGTTAGCATCTCGTCTTTTGTGCGTTTTTAAGGCTTCTCCGGTGTAAAAGAAGACACTATTCATGACATAGTGATATAAATCATGTGGTGTGAATTCAGACAAAGTCGGTAATTTGATCAACACGTCAGGAGGGAGGAAGAATGGGTCGGTTTCTAAGCTAGCTATTTCTAAATACCGCCACAGACAAATTAGCTTGACTCGAACAAGTAGAAGCCATAAATAAACTGGTAAAAACAACTTTGGAAAACAATTTCAGTCCCTCACTTCACATCATGGCGCCTTAAATGATTTAGTAGTTGCAAAGAGTCAATTGGTTATCATCTATCTAATCATACCTACTTATAATCAACGTTAATCTTCCTTTCTTATAAAGTGCTCGCTGTAAATCCGTACTTATTTGCTTAAAACAAGCTCATATATCTTGCTGAAGTTGGAAGTTAGTTTTGTCTTGTTTCAAGTGTATTAAAATATTTGCACTAGAAACTAGACCAAAAATACTTGATTTTTTTAAAGTGTACAGGTCGCTGATCTCCAAGAGGAACAGCTCTATTTTACACTTAAAAAAAGGTTCATGTTAATTTAATTTAATTCAGAACAAAACAATTTGCAAACAGATTTTAGTTTCACAACAAAATTTATTAGAAGAATAGTGGTTTTGAAAAGAAAGTTCTAGCATCCAGTGAATACTACCTTACACAACAATACAGCTGAAATGTGTGGCAAAAATGGCAATTTTCTTTTTTTTTCCTTTTCTTTTTTTCCACCAAACTGAATATAACATAACCAGTAAAGTATTTTACACATGCACAAAGACAGAGTTAATCAATGTTGCCTGATGTCCAACGCAAAACCGTTGTCAAATAAAAGGAAACAACAATCATTTTTCATCTTTTGGTCAAACCCCGAAAATCAGACATGAATTATTCATTAGCCCAAACAAAATAAAAAAATTTGAATTTGCATTAAAACAGAGAGGGAAAACAAAACAAACAAACAAACAAAAATAAATGCGAGTCAATCAAACAAAACCTGATTTTTGTAATCCTTGTTAAGTGCTCATTTACATGGACAGTAATAGTAAAGTCTAGAAGAATAAAAGTCCAACTCACAAGGTACAAAATAAGAACAAAAACAATATTATACATAAATAAAACTACAACATGAGAAAAATATTTTTTTAAATACATTTTTTTTTGTCAAACTGTAAACAGTAGATATTGAAAAATGAGGTCCTTGGGATATTTGGAGAAACTGTATATGTGTGTAAATATGTGCATGACTGTGTGTGTGTGTGAGGTAAAGTCCAGGTGGGACCAAACTGTAAAAGGGGGCTTGAGCATCCTGAGCATCGGCACAGCGCCCATTCGGGCCGGCTGGACTGAAGGAATGAGGTATATATCGCCAAACTCGGAAAGAAAATCTCAGCGAAGAAAGAGTGACGTAAAAAGCCCAGCGAGCCCCGATGTGGGGCGTCCAGAAACCGCTCAGCGACTGAGGCGAGGTTCTGACACGTCAGAACGCTCAGGGGACGATAACTGAGACCGAACACAAGATGAGGTTTGTCGTTGTAGCCAAATGAGTCCAAAGCCCTGGACCGCACTTCCTGTGTCTGACCACCAGCGTTTCATGGTTCCAGAGCATTCAGAGCTTTCCGTCTAATCTCAAAAGCTAACGTTAGCAATGTTAAAAATAATCTTGATAACTCTGATCGCACAATTTACAATTTTAAAGACACGTTTTTAAAGAAACATTACCGTTTGACTCGTTTAAGGTTAAATTCATGACACAATTCTGACACTCAGAGCTGCTTGTTTACGTCGTTTGGTGGGAAAATAGATGTGAAAGTTTTTGCAGGAGGTTCCCCAAAACCGCGGCATGAGCCAAGCGTTGTGCAGCGACACAAAGCGAAACGAGAAGCAGAGGCATCGGTCACTCAGCAGACACGAGTGGCTCTCCAAATATCAGACAATAAATACAGAAGAAAGCCGCCGAAAAAGCAAGACAGATCATTTCATCTTGTTTATTAGTCATTGATCTGTGTGGAGTTAAAGGGGCAGCATTATGAGTTTTCCAGGCACATAGTTCCATTTTATAGCACAATCAAGTAGCTATGTTCCTTTCAATTGTTATGAAAATGCTAAATATGTCAAATATAACTTAAAGAAAATGTTACTTCCTGGTTTAATGCCTTGAAATTGGGCCTGTCTCTCTTCAAAAACTCCTGCTCTTTCTGAAACTCCGCCTTCACGAAGTCATCATAACATGGCTTCTATACTAAACATCGTTTCTGCGTTTGGTAACACAAAAGACTAATATAACACCTCTTATGAACACGAAGGAGTCTTCTTGAACGTTTATGACTGTTGACATGAAGTGTGATTCGGTAAATAATGACACTTTAATGCAAAGTTACATTAAAAGTGTCAACTTTGCATTATTTGGTAAAAAAATGACACCTTTCATGCAGAGTTGCATTAAAAGACCATTAAAAATGTCATTATTTACCGAATCACACTTCATGACAGCAGTCATACATTCATTAAGACTTCATGTTCATGACAGGCGTTATGCCAGTCAAATGGCTCCTATAATGACGTCCACCAGGTGTTTGCTAATTGCTGCTGGCTAGTCTTAAGGAGCTAAACAGGGAAGTTGCAGAGAGAGCTACTTGGAAGCTGCATCTCGAAGGCGGGGCTAGGTCCATCCAGGTGTTTTTCACAGCTGAATGGTTGCCATGGAGATTAACGGGTTTCTCAAACATGCATGAAAGAATCAAGGCAACACTCCAGGTTTGTTTTTGATGAGGGAATAACTTTATAACATGTAAAGATAAAAAAAGGTTATGTTTACATAACGCTGCCCCTTTAAACGTTTAAAACATTGGACTTCCACCACACAACCCCAGATGCCTGCATGGACCGTTTCTTAAACGAGAACTCGTGAAGATCCGCCGGTTCTGAAATGTGACATTCATAGCTGCTCCTGACAGGATCTGGGTTAAAGAAAGATGATTGAAACCAGACTCTGGTTCCGGCTGCACTTCATTTAAATGGTACCGGTCGGTTAGAGGCCTCTGTGTCGATTACCAACCTGAATGTGACCGAGAACGGCGCTGTGTGGGATCCCTGAGGGCGTTTTGGGGGGAGTTATTGGGGTCTCCTTCTGCAGACAACAAGGGCATGTCGAGATATGCGGCTACTTAAACCTACATATATGGCAACATATGTTCGTGTTCCTAAAAGCTGCTCTGAGGTTAAAATATTGATGAGAAAACAAATCAAAAGTGGCAAAAATTTTCCACGATTTCTTACAAAGCCACACACTTTCACTCATACACACGCAGTTATTATACAAAAGGAAAAAAATGACCGCAAAAGAGCCGAAAACCACTAGGAAAGCTGCTGCAGTGACAAACAAAACACCTCAGGTGCTAATCCTCCTGTTTTTTACTTTCTCAGGGAATATATCTTAAAAATGTTTTATATCTTAAAACATTAGAATCTGTCCCGCTGACAACATCCAATAAAAAAAGCACTTCTGCAATAATGAGCCTCCTCAAAAGGCCTGATACGGCGAGGGGGGGTATGTACACCAGCATGCAAAATAACCGAGGGGCAACGTCTCCGCTTCCTTCATCAAGACTTTTCAACACAGGCGCCTCCATACGCACGTCCGCCTCACCTGTAGAAAAAGGCAGGTAAGGTGGATGATGGGTAAACCGGTTCTATATACAACCTGTCTAAAGGAACCCCCCCTACATACACACATGACGGCGCGTCGACTGGATAAATACAGAGTCTGCTTTACGAAATAAACCCACCCACCCGTCCCCACTCCTGCTTCACAGAATCAGACTGGACTACAACTACACGAGAGTCTACCTTTACTACATCTTCTGTAAAAAAACAAAACAAACAAAAAAAACAACAATGAAAAACTCAAATGGCTGTGGCCATTTTCCCTATGCTACATCATGGGGTAATTACCAAGCACAAACTGAGTAAGAAAACACCAAAAGCGACAGAGCGGGAGATTTTTAACCCAACATTCTGCACTGGACTTCTGTATTGTTTCCCTGAATCGTCGATGGAAAAGGCCCATCCTTTTCCTTCTCAAGATAAAAGTATCTGACATAAGAGATTTTATATATACATATGCATTTGTGTTTGTGTCTATGAGGGGCTTGTATAGGTATATCTATGTGCACATATAGAGTATTTTTATTCTTAAATATGTATAGGTAAATTAGAGGTTTGTAGTGTTTATGTATTTTTTTTTTTTTACATTCAGTTTTTAATAAAGATGAAGGATAGATGAAGAAAGGAGGAAGGTGGGAGATGTGCGACTTCAAGTGTTCTCCATGTCGGTCTTCATGCTTCCAGCAAACCCACTCTGCATGAGCGATGGCAACGGTTCAAAGCAGCCGAGCAGCGGGCTGCAGAAGGTTGCACAGCGAGAGTATTTCCGGGTCAGAACGCACAGGTTAGGATGAAACCAAAGTGGAGAAAGACGCGACCGCTTTCCTTCTGGTATGGCTTTTTTTTTCTTCTTTTTTTGGTATGGTGAAAAATAAAATCGGATGTGGTTGGGAGGATGGCCAGGATCGGACGATATATATATATATATATATAAGGGTCGTCAAGGTTACATGGATTTCTTTTCTGAGGTATTCTGTGTTGTAAGTTTTTTTTTCTTTACATTTTTGCACACCCAAAAGAGAGAGAGAAAAAAATGCAAAATCAGCAGGATGGAAAATATCATCAGAGAGTGAAAGTAAGAACAAACAAACACAAAGTGTTACTCTCCCGTTTACGGACTCATTTGGAGCGACCGTCTACCGAGCGGCTCCGCTTGATTTCAACGTTTGGGAAGGCAACAGTCTGAGTCGTCAACGTTAAATCTCTTAAGAAAACAAAATAAAAACGACAAGGTGGGCCGTCAAGCTCTCCATGGCCTCCCCTGGAAAGAGTTATTCAGATTTACAATCCTTGCTGTTCATAAAGCACTGAAAAAAGTATTTGGCTGAAAATAACGTACAGAACAAGAAAAATAAGAGTCTAAACTTTGTGAGCAGTTGTTGTTCCTGCAGGAGCGATCGCCTGCGTGACATTTAATCCTGCGTACTTGTCTGAGAGTATTCATCTCACCTGCCAAACTTCCTGTCTGTACAGCGTACTTCCATTTCTGCCCAGTGAGCGCTGCTCCGTCTGACCTGCCTATCGATCCACTCAGCAGCCAGAGCCGCTGCTCAGCTCCACTATAAATACACCGGCCGGTGTGAGCATCTGCATGTAGTGTAGACTTCACAAGTTAAAGGTAACAGAGACGGTGCATGGCCACAAATTAAGATTAAATCTATAAATAAAACAGGTGCACTGAACATTGGGGTTCAATAGAATAAAAACCCTACATACTGGCTGATTCTTTTTGTTTTTTAATCACATAAATTAAACGTGAAGGAGGAGATAATTACCCTGAATCTTCATAACAAGAAGATTTTAAAATATTGAGTTGAAAGGCTGAGCAAGCAGCCATTTCTTTTTGCAGAAAGACTCAACATTAAACAGGATAATGGTCTCCCCCAGTCCTCCCACTGCTGCAAGAGCCGTGGGGTGAAACAAAAAAATAAAAAGATCTGCAAGGCCAAACCTCTGTGAAAACACAAGAGAAGAAGGAAGGAAAGAAAGAGGAGAAGAACATCAACATCCAGAGATTTAAACCGGCGAGAACCAAGGTTATAATTATTAACAAAATAATGAAAAGTAAAATTAAGAAAACATTTTCAGTAACTAAAATAAATAAAAAGGTAATTAACTTTATTTAATGTACATTGTACATTTATAAAACTAGAAACCACCAAGAATAAGAGCAATTTGATCATTTGTGTCCTGCAGTTTATCCACATCTAAATAACTTTATCATAACTTCATAACTAATAGATGTTAGATCACATCTTTTATTGAGTAATTTATGTTCTGCTTTTCAATGAAATCAGTCCAATGATGTTCTTCACAATGCTAACAGTAAGATTTTATTTTTGTTATAAAAGTGTTTGTGTATCAATAAAATCTGTTCCAACTGTTCAAATATGAACAAATAGCTGCATATGCATTCAATAAGTTCTTCTGAAGGTTTAATAATATTTAATAATTACACATTTATCCGTCCCACCAGGATTTTCTAATATTTTTTGCGATAACATTTTTTTTGCAGTTAAAATCACAGATTTTTGGTGCTAATTTAGAAATATTTGCAAGGAATTTTTGCAATATTTGTTCATATGTATGACAGTAAAAATTTGTTTTTGTTACTCGCAGTAATCGATCACAGACTTGACATCAAGGTTGAGAAAGAAATACTGCCACCTGCTGGTGGGAGGTAGCAGTCACTTAAAACCAGTGTTTTTGATCTTTTTTGTGAAAATTTTGCAATAAAGTCACAATTATGCATTAGTGCAATAATAATAATAAAAAAATCAGGCATTAGTTGACTGTTTGTGGAATTAGGCCAGTGGTGTCCAAATTCTAACTACTGGCAGGCTGTAAAATTTTATAAGAAATGCTCTTCTGTTTTGATTTTATTTTTACTTGCTCAACAATCAAAAAAAAAATTTTTTAATGAAATTTCTACATCAATAAATATCCAAAACATAAAAAGGGCTTTAAAACATTTTTTTTTCTTTATATTTGGGGTCATCAACTGTTTTTACCATTGTTGACTTGTGGTCAGGGGCCAAAATAAAAGTAATTTGAAGGGCTACAAATGGCCCCTGCGCCACACTTTGGACACCTCGGAGTTAAGCAGTAGAGATAAAAAAAAAAAACCTGCTTTGACTTGATGTATAAAATATTTAAGGTTGTACTGATGAGTCTGGATTTTGATAAATATGAGAGCGAGTTGAGGTAAATGGTTAAAATGTGATAATCTCCATATTCTGATGATTATTTTCTTCCTCTGCATCACACCTGGTGGTGAGGAGTCACAGGTAAGTGTGATTATTAGTGAGAACAGAGCCGGGTTTGAGCTCAGAGCCACAGGAGAGCAGCTGGTCTCTGTAGGTGGCTCTGAAGGTCCAGACGCACCTCCACATGGGAACAATGCTGCAAGATCGTCATGGCAACTCACAAGGACAACATGGAGTTCATTCACAAAGCCCCAGGAGGCATTTTCAATATTTTTCCTTCAAAACCATTTCCTGGTTTGGTATTTTCTGCCCTCCAGATCCGTAGCAGCAGCGTTTTATCAGTCTGTCCCGGTTCTGATGGACTCAGGGTGGCAGTGAGGTGGCAGCCTTTATGCATCTCTGAATCACTCAGACCACCTCCTCCTCAAACCGGAGTCTGAATCCGCAGATCTGTGTGGCGGCCATCTGTGAGACGCCATCAGAGGGCGAGACGTACGCCATCAGAGGGCGAGACGTACGCCAGCGCCGCAGGTTTACTGGGGCGACGGGAGCGACTGTGAAAAAGGTCGCTCTGTGGAACCTTTCACATCGACTCACATTGACAGGAGGATTACCGAGTTTAACGAAAGGAAATCTGGAAAGACGTCTGTATGGAAGAACAGTAGGGCCAAATGGAAAAGATGTTTTTCTTAGAATTCTAATCTTTGTCTCAGAATTTTGACTTTAATTTCTGACTTTAAACTCAGAATTAAAACTTTAATCTCAAAATTCTAACTATCCTCAGAATTTCGAGATTCATCTTAAAATTCTAAATTTGAAATAAAAATTCTGAGATCAAAATCTAGAGATTCAAGTCAGAATTCTGAGACTAAAATCAGACTTGCACACCAAATTTTTTCTCAAGATTTTTACTTGAATCTCTAGATTTCGACATTCATTTCTGACTTTAAATTCTGAGATAAAGTCCGAATTTTGAGATTAAAGTTTAATTTCTGACATTAATTTCTTAATTTTTTTCTGAGAATCAAAATTCTAAGAAAAAAAGATTTTTTTTTTATTGACCCTAATCCTTTTCTGTACATTTGTCTTTGGGAGAAAAAGTGTCCCGATTTTGTTTCTTACTTCTCACAGATTAATTGCAGAACTCTATGTGTCAATCTATATCAAAATCCAAATATTAACCAAACATTTTTAGGTCAATGTCAATTATGCAGCTAGCAAAATAATCACAACTGTCTCTTTTTTGTTACTGGGTTTGTAAATCTGCATTTGTCCACACTGAAAGCGCGTCACAAATTTATTTGGTAGAGTTGAGTTTGAAGACTAAATTTGTCAGAACACTTCTGTTTCTGAGAAAAGAAAGTCAGAGGAGAATTGCCCCTAATTCTCTTCCGTACATTTGGCTTTTAAAGTTGCAGTTTGTAGAAATGAGTCAGAGGTTAGCGATTGCAGAGTTTTGTAATCTTCTAAGTGCTTTAATTTTCCAAATCAAACAATTCTGAAAATTGTTCAAGAAGATCTTCTGCTGCAAATTCAGGAATTTATTTCCAGCAGCTTTTCCATTTCAGACATAAGAAGGTGAAGGTGCGCCGTCACTGATTGCTGCAAATCAGCATCACTTTAGAGGCGTGCCTGGCCTTTAAGATCTGCGCCCGGTTCTGCTCTCGGAGCCACGCGGTTAGAGAGCGACTACTTTTCACGTCTGTTCCTAATGCTTTGACATTTACAGAACTTAGCAGACGCACAGCTGGACAGAACCGCGACAAACGGGAGGAAAAAACTGCTGCTTTAAACGCAGGGGAGAAACTCTGGGCTGGTGTGTTTATTATTATTCTACATGGTCAAAATAAAAATATATGCTGCTAAATTGGATCTCAATAAACCTCTTAAGTATTCTTGCAAATGTCTTTGAAGATGAAGCAATAAAACTTTAATTTTTCTGTAAAACAAATTTTGAACATTGACGAATAACTAACATTTTATTCCAGAACAAAACAATTTCTCTCCTCCTGCAGCTACTTTCTCTCTGACATTCAAGAAACTGGGGCAACAGGCCAAAACGTCACTTATAATATAGGAAACATGTCTTGTTATAAGGGAAATATGACAATAAACTAGAACTTTTTCATCAATATTAAGGAATTGACTAAAAAAAAACTCCAATAACTTATCTGTAAGATAGCTTTGTCTTATAGTGTACTAATATATTTGCAATAGAAACTAGACAAAATACTTAGTAAGATTGTGTTTTTGCAGTGTAAAGAGCTACATTCTGTAGATTAAACACAAACTGTTGCCTGTTTCTGTTATGATAGTAGCGCTAACTGTGCTAATAATTAGCAAAACGTGCTAAACGAAGTTTATAATGCCTTCATCTTACTGTAGAAAAGCTAATTTAAAGCAGGTGGTGTGACACCGTCTCCGCTCATCATAAAAATAATTAGGGAGCGAGGAACTTTTTCAGTTTTACATGCCAGGTTTGGATATTTTTACGGGGTTAACATAAAAACTTATCAAGTATTTTTACGCTACTTTTTAGTGCAAATCTCTTAGTAAACTTGAAATAAGACAAAATTAACTTACAAGTAACTTTTCAACAAGATATAGGAGTTTGTTTTAAGTAAATAATTCCTTATTAAGGCAAAAGCACTTGGCAGATTATTTCACTCATAATATGGAAAAAATATCCTCTTATAAATGAATTAATTTGCCACTAAAAGTAGTATTTTTTCATTATTGACTTAAAACAAGTTTCTATATCTTGCTGGAAAGTTAGTTTTGTTTTATTTAAGATGTTTAAGATATTTGCATTGGAAAGCAGAGAAAAAATACTCTTAAGATTTTGTGTTTTTGCAGTGTAACGATCTGTAGAACAACTGCTGTTTCTGTTGCGCTAGTATGCAATTAGCAAAAAAAAGAAAATTTATTTAAACTCTAATTTGTTTGTTTTCATCTTAATTTTGGAAAAATTCCAGTTTTACCAATTTAGAGTAGCTGGTGTGACAACGTTTCTGCTCATAACTAAAACGATTAGGAATCGTTTGTGTCAGGAAGGCGAGAAAAAATATACTTTAAATGCTGCTTTTTTATGTCTCTAACCACGAAGATTCCTGAAAAATAAATCTGGATAGACGGGTTAAAGCTTGACGAAAAAAGGAGAAGAGAAAGAAGTGTGATTAGGAAAGGAGAAAACGGACAGGAAGTGAGGGTTTCACAGAGGGAAAGCTTGCAGTGATGAGACGCAGCCAGCAGCAGTGATGTTCAGTGGACAAAACACACCCACCTGCTTCCAGAGACACGGCAGCCTCAGCTTCATAATTATACATAAAACCCGCCCACACAAAATGTGGTTACCTGATGAGGAGGGAGAGTGTGTGTCGCTCTAGGTGCATCATGTAGGGGTGTGTGTGTGCGCGCTCTGCTCTCCCACGGCTGTATGTGCTAAAGAGAACACAGCATTATATTCATAAAACCTGGCTTCTGGCATTTGAAGGAATTTATCTTTGTTTGTTTGTAGGAAAAGAAAGCAAAAATCACATGCCACGAGGAGTAAGAAGAGTACGAACAATCACGTCGAGAAAAAACACTTATCTAAAATCCGCTCTGCGTGTGTTAGGCCCTAAAAATCTGGAAACAAGCCGTACTAAAAGTCCTGATTCTCTTTTTGTGTGTGTGTGTTTCTAATATACAATCAGCTGCTTTTAAGTGGCCAGACCTGAGGTATAAATGACGAGCAAAAACAGAGGAAGCCTCTCTGCAGAGAGGAGCATAGCAGTCATACACACGTCACATAGAAGTGTTTTTCTTTCAGAGTAGGCCGCCTCGTTGTGCGCCGTCCTGGGACAGAACGGGGGGCCTACTTAGTGAGGTTACAGTAGTTGCTGCTTGACATTGTTCTTTTTTCTCGTGCTTTGAAAGTCTTTGATTCAGAAAAAAAAAAAAAACACACGAAAGAATGAGAGAAACCGAAAACACATTCTGATGTACATCAAATCTGTGTAAGGGTTTGGAAAGGTTGTAAAGAAATATGATAACGGGAGATTAACTTGTCCACCTGTCCCCCAAATGTCCCCTCTGGGTCTCTTCAGCTGTGAGACAATAAAAAGTGCAAAAAATATGTCCTGTCAGGTTTCAACCTGCACTAATGTTACATCTAACGACCAATAAAGAACACGTTTCTTTATTCTCTGTCGGAGCAGGGTGGGTCCTGCCTCCACAGTGAAACCAAATTAACAACATATTAAAAACAAAAACAGAAAAAGAGCAAGCTTTGTGTTGGGGTGGCACATATTGGTCAGTCAGACATTTGAAGCATCTCCCTCCTCCTGTCATGAGAGGAGGGCAGAAAACATACAAAAGAAAAGAAGAACACTGAAAAGAAACAGTGGAGGACGCCGTATTTCCCAGAGTATCGGTTGTCGCTGTGCTCAGCACCCAGGCAGAGGATTCAGTTCGAGGCACCAGGAGGAGGAGCAGGTCGGAGAGTGAGGTACAGCTCACAGACAGGCCACAAATTAAACAGAAAAGCCCGAAACGTTTCACCTGCGGGAGGCAGCCGCCTGGGGATCGACCCGAAACAGGAAGAGAAAACAGAGAGGGAGGTTCTTCTGGTTCCTGGATCTGTTTAGGTCATTTCTGGAGGAGAAACCTCTTTATTTAAGACCGGCAGGAACGGTCAGAAACTCTACAGCAAAAACATTAATATTACCAAGCATCTTTCATCGAGCTTCCAGTAGACAATAAGCAATAAACTAATTAAATTTTCATTATTTATTGTTTGTCTTTTTCCTTTCTTTCTACCAAAAACTGGACGACAAAATTCTTCATTATTATTGTTTTGGCCTCGACTAGCGCTCTTCTTTGGAAGGATAATTTCATTGTATTTGTTGTTTTGTTTGGATATTTAAAATGTCGCCCAGTTCTTGTATTAAATTGTCATTAATTTAAAGTTTATTGATCTTTCAGAATATATTTTTGCAATATTATGTCATTGTCGTTAAAATAACAATATTATCGTTTATAGCAATAACTACTGGGACGATTTATCGTCCAGCAAAATTTGTTTTCCAGTGCAAATAGCTTGAAATAAGAGAAAACAGAAATAGGATCTTGTTTTAAGTCAATAATTCCTTAATATCTATAAAACAAAATAGCTACACTGGCAGATGATTTCATTTATATTACGGGGAAAATGTCTCGTTACAGAATTAAAATGCCAGGAAAACTAATTTCTTTTATGAATATTAAGGTATTATTGACTTAAAATAAGCTTCTATTTCTTGCTGAAACTTTACTTGTATTTGCACCAGAAATAAAAGCAAAAATTTTTGGTAAGATTAATTTTATTTGCGGTGCACCAATTTTAACTGCATCGACTTAACATAACCAATTTTAGTTAATTCTAATTTCTCTTTAAGAACTATAAAGAAAAGAAATAAAAATAGGTTTATTAATTAGAATTTTTCAGCAAGTTGCAACTGCAACTCTTACTGAAATATACAGTAGAAATTCTTTCTCCTTTGCTTCGTTTTAAACACCGTATTGACTTATTTAACTCTCCTTCCCTCAGTAACAACATCCACACCGAAGAGTGGTGTTGTGAGTTCGAAACAGGGATTTTTTGATTTCTTTCCTGTGTCTTTAGTCAGTTATTTAAACAGATTAAAGAACATTTTTATAAAGAAAAAAACCAGGAAATGACATGAAAAAAGTCTTTTTTTTTTTTTTTAGCTGATGCTGGGATAAACCTCCCGAAGGTGAAACGGCTTTGAAGGCCCGGTTTCCTGCCACGTGTTTAATGTGTCATCCGTCCGTTAAACAAAGTGTAGGTAGTTCAGGTTGTGCCGTTTGCTGACTGACAAATATGGCGGCCCAAGCTGTGGGCAGAACCTGAGACAGTTACAGTACCAAGGCTACGATTGGAGTGTTTATACTGCAGAAGAAACCAGCGTAAAAAAAATGTAATAAAAAATCACAACAGTCTGTTAAAAAATGAGGTTTTCACTACTTTGCATGAAAATAAGATGCAAGGTCTCTTTTGTTAAACATTATGTGCTGAGTCTTATTTTAAAGAGGGTTTTTTGTGTTTTTGGACAGGTGGATATGTTAACCGTATACACTCAAAAGAAAAAAATAAAATTCAGGAAATAAATATATACCTGAAATGGCATGCACCTCAGTAGAAACGATCCGGCTGAACAGACCAAAAAGAGACAACCAGTTTGTACAAAACTACAGAATAAAGCACAAAAATAACCGTAAAAAACAGAATATTTTTTGTGGATCGCTGTAAATCGTTGACACTTTTCGCCCCTCTCAGGGGAATTCGCTTTAAGTGCTGGTTGAATTTCTCTGCATTTAATGCCAATTATGATGATTCTTCACATCTTTTTTTTACGCTTTACATGCATTACATGAAAGTGGCAAGCAGTTTTTTTTTTTATTTTTTACACAAAGGCAGGAATCCAACACTAATTTTGTTTTTTTAAAACTAACCTTTGATCGCGTTTTCACCGCCGCTGGCAGCGACATTTTAGACACTTTCAACGCTTCGCATTGCTAAGTGTTGGATGCATTTGATGCAGGACGACCCCACGGATCTTTGTTTCACTTTTTTAACAACAAATCCCACTGTGGAAATCCAGTAACCACAAAATTAGGGGGTCCAAGATTGTAGATCAGGCCAATTTCTATTAGATTGTGACCAATTACCAACAATAACGTTTAACACAAAACTCAGCCAAAAAAAGAGAAAGCAACGGTGCATGCCATTTTAAAATCAAATAAATAACAAACATTTCCATAAAGGAGTGAATCATCATTTCATCTGAGGAGAGTTAAAGTCTCAGACTGGGTGAACAGCAGGCAGTGTCGAGAGCAAAGAGCAACATTTCAATCAGAGGAGGGAAAACAACGAGACGCTACACAAAAACAAACTTGTTCCAGGTCTTTTTCCTTCTCCTCTTTCAGCCAGGAGGCAGAAAGAAAGACAAAGAGTTGTTTGGGTTCGGGCTGCAACTTTCGGAAAGTCGTCACACACTAAAGCTTTTCCATCCCTCTCTGCTCCGTCTGCCGTGAAGAAGAGCTACACTACATGCATAACCTCAAACTTGTTTTACTCTCTCTTGGATAAAAGTGCTATCTCAGTTTAATACGTTCAAATCACAAACCCAATGTTAAGCGTTTCCTGATCTCCTCCTGTGTTTCTGTAGCAGGTCTGTTGTGTAATGGCATCGCCATCGTAATCGAAAGGAAAGTATTAGCGAGAGGCTCGTCTTGTCCTCCTCTCTGTCTACTATAGGTCCAACAAGAAATCACCGTATTGGTAACCCACGTCTTCCGTCTCAGTTACCCTGAGTTAAAAATGAGCGGAGAAAACAAAAACACCCAGAATCATGGATTGGCTTTTACATAATCGGTCACAATAACTTAAAATATATTAAAATCTGCCTCTCCCCACCTAACAGCTAACCCTGCCCACTGCATATTACCCCAAAACGAAACCACCCCTCTATAAATGCACATTGTTTCATACATAACTGCCTTTTAAACGGTCTTTGACGTTTGAGCAGGGGAGGAATTTGCTTTAAAACTTCTCAACTAAGCTGCTTTTGCTTAGTCTGATTAGAAAAGAAAAACACATCAGCAGTAAGTTGTTATTAGCTAAATTCAAACGATTCAGCCTGGGCCCGCTAAAAGCCTTCGTAGGAGTCGAGACGATGAACTGGATAGCAGCACAGTTTCACATTCTGATCCCGAAAGGCCGCCGTCGTCCAGAAACCGTTCCATGAGGGTGTCGTGCTCACTTTGGTCACTGTTTTTTTTGGGAGGGCAACCTGAAGGTGGCTCCACCTTTTCCAGGATCAGCAGACTGAAGGAGGTCCATGAGGTAGCATCCCGCCCTAAAAACGACTGATCCATAATCAGAGTACCCTTCAAGTTGTCCCTTGGCGTGAAAACGAAACAAAACGGGAAAAAAAAAAGAAAAAAAAGACGAGGGTGAATTCAGAGCGTCCCACTTCTGAATATGAATCAGCATTCGAAGGCGATGTGCACCTCTGACCCGTTGCAAGGTTGCGACTGGGCTTCAGAGACAGACCATAATAAGTGCATGATGCATGGGCAACAATGCCGAGGTAACGTGGTCTGTGAGCGCCAGACCCAAAGTGTAGTGCAAAAGAAAGCAAACCAAACGAAAAGAAAAGAGAGAAGAAAAGGAGTTGATTACAGAAGTCAGTAGTGTCCACGAAACTCACAAACATGCATCCCTGAATGACTTTTGTGTGTCTTCTCTTGCTCACAAGAGGACGGGTTAATCTTGCTTTCGTCTGCACAGAGATTATATTCTTAAGGAGGAAAGAAAAGAGTTTTGCAGTTAAAGCATCATGGCTACCTGGCGAGAGGAGAATGGGTTTGATTCCGAACCCGTGTGAGGAAACGATGGGATGATTCAACCCTACAGTCGGCTTCAAACGTAAGAAACAGTTCACTTACCAATTTCAGAAAATTCTCTATGAGAGAGGGGGAGTGGCAACGGGTCCAATTGGTCAGATTTTGTTTTAAATTTTGAACATTCATTTGTTTTCCCCAGAGTAGAATTCATCCAAAGCCCAAACTCCGTTTATAAGCAGCAACAGATCCGTGTGTAGAGTTCAGTAAAAGGAGAGGTTGGGGTTTTTGGGGCTGGGGATTATCAGCATGCTTAAAGAATTTCCATTAATTGTCTTTTATTTAACTATTGTTCTTAGTTGCATTTGTTAAGCTTTGGATATAAAAGCTAAACAAATGCTCGCTCGGCGCCTCGCAGGCGGTTAAAAAGTGTCCGATTAGATGTTTCTCTGCAGTTTTTTTAGGAATCCTCCTCATTCCATCCCTCCGTTTGTGCTCACCCAGAAACTGCAAAGCAAATTGGCACAAAGAAAGCCCCATCCGTGTTTGAAGTGACGTACGTCGTGTGAGGTTTAGCGTGTGGGTTGTTTAGTCGATTGGTTTGGAATCGTCGTCCGCCTTCTCCTTTGCATTTTCCTTCAGCTCGGCAGCGGCTAGCGCCAGCCCGTCGTCTCTTGGGGTCGTGGCGGCTGCGTTCTCTGGCTCCGTTGGGAAATCCTGGCCTCCTGCTTCCATCTTCATCATCAGCTTCAGCTTCTTCTTTGGGGGGTTCTTCAGGGTTCCCATGCGCTCCTTCACCTTGTACTCCAGGGTGCTGTGCGGGATGCCGTACATGTTCTGCGCCTTGGACACGCTCATCTTCCCGCTCATCACCACGGCTATGGCTTCCTCCAGGATCTCGCTGTTGTACTGGCGGTAGCGGCCCCTCTTCTTCCTCGGCTGCTTGGAGCTCGGGTCCACTTCCACGTCGGAGATGGAGTACGCCGGGCCGGAGGTGGAACTGTCTATGTCGGCGTTCCAGTACTCCGCCGCCCCGTCCAGCAGGCTTCCCAGGCTTCCGCCGCGCCGGTTCTGTTTGGGCAAGATGGCTCTCAGCTTCCGGCTCAGACTGTTCTCGCCGTGACCTCCCGACCCGACGCCCATGGCGCCGTAGCCGTACAGCTCGGAGGCGTGGGAGTCCCAGGACAGATCCATGCCCCGCACTTGTGGGATCTTCAGGTCGACGGGCGGCGAATGGCCCTGCTCTCGCTTCCTGTCGTTGTGGTGCTGAGCCTTCGAGGCTTGATTGTGGCTGTGATGGTGGAGGGAACTCTTGTACGAGAAGGCTCCATGGTGGTTGTGGTGATTTTCCAGGAATGTAGGCAGGTCTTTGAGGTCGCTGAGAGCCCCACCGGCCTGCTTTAGCTTCATCAGGCTTTCGAGGTGGGCCTTGCTTTCCCAGAGAGAAGAGGAGCCCTTTTGGCTGAGTAAGGAGTGGGACTGCCCGTGATTAAGCAAGCCGGCCGACTCTAGATTGGCCAGAGAGAGAGCGGCGGGCTGGCTCAGGAGGCGGTGCTTCTGGCTGAGGAGCTCCTCCTTGATGCGCAGCGAGCGGGCCAGCGGCGGCTTGAAGGAGTTGGAGTTGGTGTAGCTCTCCCTCAGTCCGTCCTGCAGACTTTTCTGCAGGAGGCCGTCCTCTTCCTCCACTTCTGACAGGGTACACTCCGCCTTCAGCAAATGTCTGGATGGAGAACAAGAACATTTCAGAACATGGAGACACGTCTCAAACCTATGGTACAAATTTGTGTTTTTAATGTTTTTATATGAAACAGATAATCTGTGAAAAGATCAACCTCCTCCACCTTTTCCCTCAGCTACTATTGCTAGTTAATAAACATTGTTGTCTCGATACGTAAATAAAAAACCCCCAAAGCTGACAGTATTATCAGACATGTTATTTTAGCTATTTTCACCACAGTAATTTATCACTAAATTTGAAAATATGATTAGTTTCACACTTGTTTTGTTTTAAGTAAGAAGACGACTTCAAATGGAAATGTTTTTAAATATTTCTGTTTGTGCTGCTATAAATGCTGTTTAATGTATTTACAAAAATACATTTGTTATTATTATTCCTACTACAGCCACTGTTGCTAATACTTTTACCTATATTTATAGCACATTATTGAATGTTCTGCATTAACAAAGAACCTGAGAGTAAAATGCTGCAGTACTTATAAGTAGGAAGAGATAATAATTGTTTATTTATTGTATTACTGTCATTTTATTTGTACTTTATGATGTTCAATAAATAATGAAATACAGATTGTATACTTTACATTCAAGTTAATAAAAACAACCTTGTTATGGATTAACCATGTGTATGCTGGTTTCAAGAAATTTAATGTCAAGTAGCATTTTCTTAATTTAAGAATATTTTTCTTAAATATTTTTAAGATATTTAAGAAAAAAATATCTTAAATATTTTTATTTTATTTGTACAAATATTTGTATTTGTAGAAATACAAATATATTATTTGTATAAGTAAAAAAGGACTTATCACAAGCGAAAATACACTAGTTTTAAGATATTTATGGGCTCATTTTGGTTAGATTTTTTTACTTGTTTGGGAAAATCTTGACAAGCCAAATTTTCTTATTCTGTTAGCAGATAATTTTCCTCATTTTTAGTAATATATTCCCTGTTTTTGAAAGGTGAATTTTTGCAGCGTATGACTGCATTGATATTCTTATATGATTACTAGAAAACTCACTGATCTGCAAGCATCCTGCACTTTGGATTTGCATATGTCTGAAACCCGTTCAGATGTCAAGTGCCTTTACTGGACCTAAAGCAGTCAATGCTTTTTCTACTAAGTAACTATAGCAACAGTTGAAAAGCTCTTTAAATGTACTCCCATAGGTTCATAATCACAGGAAAGAGCATGGACGGCATATGAGGGATGGGACTTCAGGGACCTCTCTACTGGAGACGTATTATACAGAAGTACAATGTCAGCGCCTGCTGTGCGGCGCTGGGAGTCCACAGCAGGAGATTTAACTCGGCTCATCACTGTGGGCCGACTCAAGCTGGTTCAAAACAATACAGGGTTAATAGGAGCCTTTTGGAGCCTCATTCAGCCAGACAGCTGGTGGTGAATTAGACGGTAATCATTGATTTACAGGCTCAGTTTTAAAAGGATATTTCAGGACTTCTTAACCTTTAACCTTCTGTTACAATCAGGTCTTGCATTATTTGGAGTCTAATGGTGCGTTCACACCAAAAGCGCTTCAAGTTTGACGCATGTGCACTTTGAATGCAGAGCCTGACATTTTGCCCTTCAACCGTCTCTGTGGAGGCGCGTTGAGGGAGCGTTAGACCCGACAGCTCTGGCTGTTGTTTTCCATTGGAGACGTTGGACGTTCTTGATGCTTCCAACGTTCAAAACGCTCCAAACAGTTCAAATCTTTTTGAGCTGTTAAGAGCCGCCTCCACGGTCCTCGATGTGCCGCCACATAGATTTTGAACGTAAGCCTGACGCTCAAAACGAGTTTGGTGTGAACGCTCCAGATTTTAGCAAAACGGAGATTAGCTGTTCCATGAGGATCACACTCCTACTTTCTTAAAGCTGCATTTCCATGGAACATGTCCACAAAACTTTGTTGTTGTTTCGCTAATTTTTCAATTTTAATGTTTCAATTAAATCAGAAACAACTAAAATCACATGTGAATAAGTTTGTTCACGCAATAAGTCATTAAAAAACTCGCTGCGCCGTCATCCTCCAATCACTTCCTGTTTTCTTCAGCAGTTGTAAACATTGATCATATGAGAATCAAAACCCCTTTGATTTACAGCAAAATTAAAAAAATAGCAACTCTCAAAGGCAAGTTAAATAGTTTAATAAAATAAAATAGGAAAAATGAATAGATAAATAATAATGACTCGTGATGTGGAAAATATTATCTTAATATAAATTTATTGTTATTATTCCTACTACAGCTACTGTTGCTAATACTTTTATCTACAGGAATATTCCAGGAACATTATTGAATTTACTACATTAACAAAGAACCTGAGGAAAATGAAGGAATATAAATATGATACTTAGAAACAGAAAGAAATCGTAATTATATATAATTTATTGCATTACTGCCATTTTATTTGAACTTTATATGGTTCAACAAGCATTCAAATAAGGATAGTATACTTTTATTGAAAGAAAGCACAATGAAATAAAAAAAAATAGCAACTGCTGAAGGCAAGTTAAATAAATAAAATATATCGCAATAAATATAAAATTAGAAACACACACAAACAACTGGGATGCCAAGGAAAATTACATAAATAATAATAATGACTTGTGATGTGAAAAATGTTTCCATTGCAGTTTGTGAAGTACAGAAATTTCGATACAGCAGAAAAAACATTTGAGTATTTTCAAAATTGGTGAGTTTCCATTAAGCAAATTTGTAATTCTAATTTTCACAATTTTAAGGTTGATGGAAACAAATCCAGCTTCTGTCTCCTAATCTGATTCTCACTAAATGGAGACGGCAGAAGGTAAAATAACTACCAAATTAAAAGCCCTGAATCCTGTCCCTTTAAATGTTTTGCTTCTTTATCATTTATATTCCCAGGTGAACTGTAATGATAACCAAACATTAGATTTCCACTGTGTCTGTAGTTGTTGGTGGAGTAATGTTTAAAATTGTTTTGTTAGATTAATGAAAGGCCAAATTAAACGGCAGTGAGGGTCGGGGCGTTCCTACAGGTTCTGCTTCCTGCTCTGGTTAATATTACATGATCTGATCGTTCCTCACTGGGAGGAAGAACGAGCCTCTGGGCCTCGGCGTCTCTTAGGGACCGGGTTCAGGCTTCACCTTTACGGTAGAAAAACTTCTCAAAGGTTTACACACTGGGTCACGGATTTTGGGTCGCAGTGTTTGGCATGTGCACAGTTGCACCTAAATTATAGCATTTCAATTTATTTTCGTCAATGTAGTCAAAGATTTTCATGAATTAAAGAAATAAATAGTCATAAAAATACTCAAATGTAATTTAACATAGGGCTGCAACTAACTATTTTAGTTATCTATTAACCTATCAATTATTCTGACGATTAATTGATTAATCGATTAATCAGATAAGAAAATTGCCACAATGTACAGTTTTGAATCTGCAGCAGAAAAAATACTTGCATCCAAAACAATAAACAACAGAAAAGCTCAGCCTTTTCTGCTTTACTTATCAATAAAGTGTCGAGCTGATCTGTTGATTATCTGTTTGGATTGCCAATCAATAATTGGACAGCAAAATGTGTTTAATAGGAGATTATTTTTACAGAATTTGAACTGGGTGAATTTAAAACTACCACTTGAATTTTGGGTTAAACATATTTACAGTCAAGTTGTATTTTTGAAATCATAAAACCAAAACCTCTATATTTTGTACAATTCTGGCTTAATCAATACTCTAAGTATGTTGCTGTCAGCAAATGGCCGTTTTTTGAGTCTGTATACTTCAGTTTAACACTTAATATATTACTGAGTTAGTTACAATTAATTAACGTTAGCTGGAGACAGACACCAGCACCTCCTGACCCCACTAGGAACAAGGGTGTAAAGAAAATGGATGTTTGATAAGCCGTTATTCGGATCTCTTGCTGACTGTTGATGTCAGATGAAATAGTGTATTTTTTTACCCATATTGAACCTCGCTGCACATATTGGATGCACACAAACCTCCATTATAGCCAGTTTTTGAAAGCACTTAATAAACCAAACAAAAATGAAAACTTCTTCAAAAACACCTGGTAGACGAGAGCGTCTGTGACTAAGATTGTTTAAATTTGGTGCACTGATTACCCTGCTTCATTAATCAAATGACATTAATAATGCGGTTACTAACACTCCTTTTTTGTCTGGTACCGCTCTCTTGACAGAACTGCCTACGTACTGAAGTAACTGTCTGCAACCCTTGTTAATTAAAAGGTCAAGATGAAATCTTAGTCCAGAATCTGTTTAAGTATTTACTTCTGGATCAAAGGAGGCTTGCTGACACCATATGAGCAAGCTTTCCTATGGCTGCATACGCGCTCGCAATCGACCCTTTTCCTGATCCATATTTGACCTAAAGATCAAAAGTATTTCTGAAAATGGCAGCTGCAATTAGTGTCGATTGTTTATTCCCTGTTGATGCAAAAAAAGCAAGTATGGCGGCCAACGTGTCTCCAACATGGCTTTAAGGCAGAGCGTGTGCATCAATAAATTAACGGGAAGCAACGCAGGAAATCGTCAATAAAGGCAGAGGCACTGATTGCTTTTCGGAAAAGAGAAAGGCGTGATTTGTCAATCCGTACAGCTGTTGAACTCCGACTGTGGGGCGAGGGTTAGGTGTGGGTGGGCTCTGAATTATAATTACCTCTGCATAAATACATCTGCTGTTGCTACCTAAACATCACTTCTGCACTGATCAGCGACAAATTAACTCAGAGGTATGATATCAGAAGGAAAGGTTAGCAACGTTAAACTGTTGATGCCAAGATGAATTCCTGTGTTCTTAGAGCACAGCTTTTAAAAGGGGGACTCTTTATGCAAAGTTCACATTTTGCATGTTTTTAACTTTTATTTGGGTTTCTACTGTTTCTAAAAAACAGTCCAAGCACTTAAAGACAAAGCAAAAAAAACAAAACAAAACAAAAAAAACACCCAGCTAGCTTGTGGCAATAAATTAATAGTTTTTGGTGTCCGGAAAATGAGCCGCTTCAAAAACCTCTGAAATGTAACGTCGAAAATCAGCAGGCACTGCCCGTTACTTAGCAACTCCAGCCTGTTACCTAGCAACCGAAGCAGAGCTCCAGGACGTTTGGTCAGCTGGTTTTACTGCTGTATGGCTACTGGAAAAGACAAGCGTTTTGTTGTTGCCTTTTCATTCAGGAACTACTTGCTGCATTTTTGTTGGTTGTGCAGGAGGCTTTACTTATGCTTTTCAAAGATGTATTTGGAGTTAAAGTGACAAGAGGCCCTAAAACAGCTCAAAATAGGCAGAACTGATTATCTAAGAATGGTTTTGTGCAAAAAATGTGACAAACATGTTTTGAATTTCCCATAAACTCATCCTAACCTGTTCATGGAAGCATAGTGGGTCAACTTTATCAAAAGGAGAGAAGATTAGAACGATTTAACTCAAAGTAGAACTTTAACACCGCCATCCGACAGGTTCAGATCCCGACAACATTAAAGCTGCCGCTGATCGCTCATCACAGAGTTTGTTGGAGGGAAACAAGACGCCTGATGGCAGCTTGACAAATGGAGACAGATCTGAATCTGATTCAAGTATGACATCATCACCTCGGGCCAAATACCAACACTGATAAACCAGAGTAATGATCCGTCTCCAACACCCGGAGCCGTGGTTGCTGTCCGAAGAGCCGACAACTCAGCCGAGGTCAGCTGGCTCTTTAATCTTTCATTTTGTGTAGTTTAATCATGATTGATTAACTTTCTCATCCACACTGCCACTGTCTGACTCTACTTTGTGTGTTGACACAGATCCTGCACTGAGAGGTGGCCAAAAATAACTTAACTCTCTATTTAAAATAGAATACATCCTATAGTAATGATGACAGGACAATATCTTAGCATTATATGCAGTTTTTCCCAGGAAGTTACTTTTGCATCTATCCTAATATTTCCACTTTTATGGAAAACTTTAATTTAATGCAGGTAAAGGATGTAAAACATCAAAACATGAGCCAAACTAGTTTTGGCCATAAACTTACAAAACTTATGTCTTACTGGTGAAAAAAACCAGGTAAGAAAATATCTGTCCCAAAATCCCAGGTGGTGACTTTTTTTTTTTGCAACACTGCAGCTAAAGAGCTAAACGTTATCCTCAGGAACACAGTTACAGTTAAAGACCCAGTAGAGTATTTTGCCCTTTGCTGTGCCCACTGCACTAAATTAACAGTACCTACATCTCCAGGTTTCATTTTGCTAACTAAATTGTTCTTCCGCGACAGCGCGGCTACGTATTGCATGTAAAAAGTCCAGCGTTGTACGCATGCACAAAATTCCCAGATATAAACAATAACACGCAGGGGTCCATAGGAAAGTTCAAACAGCTACATTTGTGATGGTAGGACAGAAAAGATGATTATGCTAACTGCATGTTGCAGAAAGATAAACTTGGGTCATCCTTCTGGTTTGTTTGGATTTGTTCAAGTTGTGTTAAATATCTTAAATATTTGAATTATTCCTGAATATCTATGTTCCTGTAGTCATTTATTTGCTTATAAAGACCAGAACAAACACCAGCATCTTGTTGCTGTTCTTTCCCAGATGAGTTAGACAAGAAGGGTTGCAATGTGAAATGGGCCCAAAAACAGTAACGAAACACTCAACTTGAAAAGTAAAGCATTAATTTAAAAACCTTTTCAGTTTAATTTATGTTACAGCTATGTAAACTGGTGATTTTGTTTTGCAAATCATTTTAAGTTTCTGGCCAATCTTACCCTTTGTCCCCAGCTGCAAGAGTGAAGCCTTGTAAAGTTGTAGGGCTTCCTCTGCTGTTATTCTTCTTTGTGGAGAGGTCCAAGACACCATCTGAGGATGAAATCAAAGACCAAAAAACAAAAAAGATTAAAATCTAATAAGATAGACAGAAAAACACTGAGGATTTTCCTCCAAACAGCAGGATTTCAGCTGGATCCAAGAACAATTTGTAAAAAAGTCCTTAGGCTAGAGACTGAACCCCACAGTGATCTTGATGAGCTCATCAGTGTGTGATTAAATAAATGGTTGGTTATCAGTGTGTCTGCGAATAAGACGGTGAGATTAAGAGTTAGCTGGTTTTCTTTGGATCACCAAGGAGCTAATTGGACCAACTCTGCTGCAAAACCAAAGGAAATCTAGAAAAAAATGCAGTGTAAGGTTATTTCCTTAGCTCATTTCATCAATAAGGCAACATGAAGTGTTTTACCAGATAAAAAAGATCAGCTCTACCCTGGCAGAGCTAATCTTAGATAACATGTCCAGCTGTTCCACCTCCTCCTCAATAACATAGAAAGTAAATATTACATATCATCTTAGTTGTCTGGTTAGACAATAAATCAATAAAAATATATACTTCAACAGAAATGTGATCAATATCTGATAGAATATTAAATGTATAATACATAGAATATTCACTGAACTCCGATCCAGAACCACACAGCATTCTGGGAGATGTAGGCAGAGGAAAAAGCAAGGTTGGTGGAGCTAACTAACGCATTCTTTGGTTGCCTAGCAACAACTTGCTGAGTAACTCATGGTTACCTAGCAACAACTTGTTGAGTAACTGGTGCAAGCAGCAGTTTAAGGTTTCACCACTGTGTCTTATAACTGCTTAAAAATAATAAAATAAACAACGTGGAGTGAAAACTGTGGATAAAACAGTAAAACAGTTTGGCAGTATTTAAACAAAACACTAATCAATAATTATCAATATCAACTAATATTACAAGCTTATATTGTGATACATTTTTCAACCATTTTGTCCAGCTCTAATTAGTTGTTGTGCCACGTTAAAAAATGATGGCAGTGTTTATGAAGTCAATGGAGAAAACAGAAATGAGTTTTAAACAAAAGAAGTGAATAAAGGAACACAAACAAGACTCAAAATGGCTTATCGTGAGAAGACTGAATGAATCAAATAATCAAACATAAATCCAAAGCTTTTCAGTTGGGAATAATCCCCCCTCTGATGTCAGTGTGTGAACAGTTGCTGCTAACACCCCGTCTATTTATTCTGCAGCACTGTTTCCCTTTTCACATTATGCACTCGCCCAGTTTCCCCTTCAAACCCGCTCGACTCCTCCTGATTTTCATCAGCCGTGTTTAAAGCCTTTCTATACAATGTTTTACAGCGCAATCACAATTTGATGTACCTACAGGAAGCAGTTACTATGGCAACCATACCATGTCGCCGCAGACGGATATTTAAGAACCTCGGTGCAGAGGTATTTTTCAGGGTTAGTTTCTTTTTAATTTCCATCGCAGTCGTGCTTCGTGTTTCGCAGGAGGCTGTAAATACGTTAGATCGCTCACGCTGTGCACTTCCTGCATTAAGCATCTTTAAAACTGACCTCCACAGTGAGACATCCCTGCTGTCAATTTGTTTGTGCAGCTCATTAGAGAATCTGCATCCAGTTCATTAGCGACTTTAGAAACTGCTTTATCCGTTTGCGCATCGACATATGGAGCTACCTTTCCCTGTTTAAGAAGTTAAAGGGCAGGAAAGAAATACTCCACTTCACGTCGATTGACTGTCTGTCACAGCGACGTTTTGAAAATCTTGTTTGTGATGATGCTTTTTCACACACATATGGTTCCCACACACAGAAAAAGAGAACAGGTTACAGTTTTTTCCTTTTATCTGACTCTGCTCTCACTACTGAGGGAATTATGGATGTTTGGACTAAATTACTTTGTTTTTTAGAGACTAAATCTGAACATGATGAAGTAAGTAAGTAAAGTTTATTAATAAACACACACACTAAAAACAGCTAAAAACATTAAGTTACTGTTTTTTTCGTCTTAAAAGAAAAAACATTCAGAGCTAAACATTCAGTTTTTATTCCTTAACGTGCCATAAACATGAAAACCATTACAGGTTACTGGTGGAACATAAAGACAAATAATGACTTTAGAGGCAGACACTAAAAACAAGGGCTTGGAAACATTTGGAGAGCAGGAATGAATTCTTGAACGGAGTCTAATCCGTGAAAAGCTGCTGACCTTTTGACCCCTGTGACCTGGGCAACCCCATATGGACACAGGGTATGGACTACCTCACTAATCTGCCCCAGCAACATTAGGTAATACCAAACAAGAATTCAGAGTGGTCTCCTTTGGGGCACAAACATTAATCTGATCGTGTGTGTCAGCACGTGTGTGTCGGCGTGCGTGCGTTCGGGGGTGTGTGTGTGTGTGTGGGGGTGGGGGTGTGTGTGCGTGTGTGTGTTCAACATGCATTTAATGCTGCGAGTCGCAGCGTTGTTACAGCTACAGTTGGGGGAGTAAACTTTGTTCCAGTGAGTTAATGCAGCCCCATATGGCACAGACATGCACATCTGTAAACTGACGTCATAATCCCATCAAGATTTCTCTAGTTTTTATATAATGTCGAACATCTAAAGAGATTGCTAAAATATCCAATCCAGTTCTGCAGTTCAAAGGGCAACTATGACACAATGATGTCTTCATAGGAGCTGTGGAGCGCAAACACATCCAGAAACATCCAAAAGCACGAACAAGATGAATATGCCATAAGTTATAAGGTGATTGGATTTTCTGTTAATGATTCTGATTATTTGGCGCAAAAAAGTCACTTTCCTAAAATAACGGCCCAACTCACTTTCAGCCAAAAGTGATTCTATTTTTTTTGGCAAAAAAGTCACAGCCTTTTTATTGCCAAAAGATAATTTAGGAGGAAAAAAAATCATGTTTTGCAAAACTGACATAGGCCATTATTTTAGGAAGGTGACGTTATATTTCTTTATGTCAGGAATGACTAACAGAGCTCAAATTATACCAAGTATTTTTAGTCTAGTTTGTAGTACTAATAGAACAATTAAAGATAAAACTTTTCGGCAAGATAGAGGAGCTTGTTTTTAGTAAATAATTCCTTAATATTGATGAAAAAGTTCTATTTCCATTGACAAATTCATTCATAAGACAATATCCCCATGTTACTAGTGAAATAATCTGCCAATGGAGCTAGAACTTCATGTCTCCCGTCAACTCATAAATGGAACCATCAAGATAACAGTGTGATTAAACAATATCTTATCAACCAAATCAAAGCAGTTTTTCTCCGTTTACTGCATCAATTAATCCCTCCAGTTTCTTGTGAATTATTGTGGAAATTCAGGCAAAAATCAACAAACCCCTGCAATTTTTCATGCTAATGCATAATTGTGAGTTTATTGCAGACTTTTTACCAAAAATGGTGAGAAACATTGGATCTAAGTGACGTTTTTTTTATTGCAATAAAATGACAAAAACAATTGTAAAATCCTGGAGGAACTGAATAGATTAATATTATTTTAATATTAATCTTTAATATTAATATTAATCTTTAATATTAATCTCTGGATCTTGTTGAGACAAGATCCAGAGAAACTCATTCATGCGTTTATCTTTAGTTGCACTGATTATTGCAACAGCGTCTTCACATGTCTGTCCAACAAATCAATCAAACAGCTGCAGCTGATCTAGAACGCTGCTGCTCGGGTTCTCACTAAACCCAGGAAGATAGAGCACATAAACCCAGTTCTAACGTCCCTACACTGGCTCCCTGTAGCTCAAAGAATCGACTTTAAAATACTGTTGTTAGTTTATAAATCACTGAACGGTTTAGCACCACAATACATTAAAGATCTGCTGCTGTTGTATCCAGACCTCTCAGGTCTTCTGGTTCTGCTCTGTGTCCCCAGAACCAGAACCAAATGAGGAGAAGCAGCATTCAGCTTCTATGCACCACAAATCTGGAACAAACTTCCAGAAAACTGTAAAACAGCTGAAACACTGACTTCCTTTAAATCTCGACTAAAAACCCTCCTGTTTAGAATTGTATTTGAGCCGTAATCAATTACAAATTTAACGATGGAACTTGACTTCATGTCATGATTTGATTGTTGATTCTATGTTGCATGACTTTGTGTTATGATGTAAAGCACTTTGAAATGCCTTGCTGCTGAAATGTGCTATACAAATAAAATTTAATTAATTGATTGATTTAATTTTAAGAATTTATTTATGTTTTAAGAGTTTAACAGGTTTTATCAATACATTCTGGCAGAACCGGCCCTTTAAGAACATTCATGATCTTGATTTTAGCCCAAAAGGAAAAAGAGTTTGACACACCTGGTTCAGAGGAACGCAGTGTGAGCATGATTTGGGGATAATCTGAGTCAGAAATCCTCAAACAGTGAATTTGGATTTGTTTGAGTTTGAAAGAGGGAGAGACATGCAGGAAGAGATGTGCAGCGGATGCCTCCATCTTATTGTAAAAACGAAGGAGGCTTAGTGTAAGCAGATTGTGGAAAGCCTGTATTAAAGTGTATGAGTAGTCACAATGTGTGTGAAAGGGAGAGGAAAGCTGTCGCTGCAAGCCTGAATGCTGTAGTGGTCAAACTGCAGACCCACTGCTGGTTTGGCTTAATTAAACACTAAGAGTTCAAAGTTCAATGTCAGCCTCAGAACTGCTTTGCATTTCCAACAATGAAGACTTTTTGGCCTTTTGGTGATCTGCTAATGTGACAGATTGTGCTGTTTGAGTATGTGCTTAGAAAATGAATCACCTTATTCTGTTACCCATGAAGGTGAACAAAAAATTAGTGTAGGGCTCCACGATTTCCACAACGCGGAAAACACAGATGGAATTGTGGAAATTAAAAAACAACATTGTACAGATGAGAAGAGAAGAATATTAAGTACCGTAATTTCCGGACTATAAGCCGCGACTTTTGTCACACGCTTTCAACCCTGCGGCTTATACAATGATGCGGCTT
>CAEFZY010072962.1:0-21165 GCA_903066815.1 Brachyrhaphis roseni | reverse complement strand
GTCGTTTTCTGTTAGATGTCCTGATTCTAAAGAGGTATGGCATGGGTATGTTGGCATTGTTTTTGGCTGAGTTATGTTTTTTCATTAAAAAAAATTATGCAAATCGCCCGGGCTCGGGCGGGTGGAGGTTAAGTGGTTTTAAGGTATTATTCTGTTATTTTGTTTTATGGTCAGACATACATATGTTCTGGTAATATTTGCTGAGAGTAATTAGGATTTTATCTTGATGTATTTCTTGTTCTACTTCTCTTGCCTCAGTGTCTGCTTTATCCAGCCTCCACCATTCTGATCAGTATGTGACATGGTTACTCAAATCTTGGAGACTCTTTGCACAATTGCGGCCTTGTTTGTGGAGTGCAGGGCAGCTGCACTGGGGTGCTTCAATTTAAGCTGCAAACTTTGCATCTTGAATCTACTCCCTAAAGTCAAAGATCTGACGTTTGGCTTTCAGACTCAAGAGCTAAACACAGAGTAAATGTCTGAATCTGCTTGATAGACATTCTCTCTGTACTTAAATGTATTGATGCTGACGTTATCCAATCAATGCAACTCCCAGGGGAAAAGAACACATTGCAAAAAATTTGCTTTGTTACTTTTTAGCAGGATTATGCAGTAAAAATGTCATGAAAGAGGAATTAGAGAATCACAGTTCTGCTCAAATCATAACACAGCCATTAATGTAATTAACTGCAGTTTTCCAATTACTGCATTGGTCATATTTGTGATTTGTGATACAAAAACAAAGTTAAGCAGTTCTTTAAATGGAGCTGCTTGGAATTAGAAACTCTTGAAATGGCGATAATATTGGTAATTATTGTGGTGCCTAAATATATCGCTGTTTTCTTCTTTCCTCATGTTCTCATCTCTGCTGCTGTGAGATTCAGTCCAACTGGCTGAACATTACAGCATGAAGTTCATAACACTTTACAGTTCAACAGTCCTTTGAATATCACATGCTGATATTACGATAATGATATATTGTGCTGCCCTAGGTTATAGATATTTTAACCTCTTAATTCACTTACTGCAGTTTTTTGCAAAAAATTTCACGCAAAATCAACGGATCTCCAATTTTTTTTGCATTAATGTATAATTGTGAGTTCACAGCAAATTTTCAGTTAAATTGGTCAAAAACATTTGGTTTAAGTGATGCTAACTCCCACCTGCAGGTGGCAGTAGTTCTTACTTCTACACTGCTGCCTTCCTTGATGTCAAGTTATAGCCTGTGATCGATGTGGCGAATAACAAAAAGTCACTTTTATTGTCGTACAAAAGCACAATTCCATGCAAATATTTCTAAAATTAACAAACTGATTTGACACTGTCAATAGGTTATATGTTATCTTAAACAGTTAATCGGATTAATTGTGATAAATCGATTATTGAATATAATCATCAACTAATTTGGTAATCAATTAATCGTTAACAAGAGTAAGCATACTCAAAAAAGGCCATTTTCTGAAACAACACCCAGAGCAGTAATTAAGCAAAAACTGTATAAAAATATCTACATTTTGCATCTAAGATTAAAAAACCCATTCTTTATCTGTAAATGCCTCACCCAAAACTAAAATTCTGGGGAAAAAACAAAAAAACTCTTACTTAGCATCTTTTGCTATCAAATTATTAATTAGTTAATCAAAAGACTAATCAACAGATCAGTCCTACACTGTATTGATGTTCAGTTCAGTGGAAAGGGCTGAGCTTATTTACGTAGTCCTTTTTAGCATTTAGTATTTTTTGTTGCATTCCTTTACTGTATGCTTGATGATTTGCATTTATGCAAATGACTGTATGCTTGATAATTTGCATTTATAGGTTGGTTATTTCTTTCCAACTCAATAAAGAGCACTTTGATTTTCACTTCAGCTGTTGTTTTTCCTCTCTGCACTGAATTGGTTGACAAATTGGGCCAATGAAGCTGAGGGCCAGCGAAGCCCCGTCTAATTACCAACCCAGTCTGTTGCCACACGAAATCTGATCTGTTTTGGATGACAATATGTCCATTCATTGTTGATTAGAGTCAGGAGCAGTTACAGATCAATGGTTAGAAGCGATCCGAAGCCAAACTCTGGGTAATGTTGCACTGAGCGGGCCCGCCGCTGACCCGAAACCCACCAGTCTGTCCTGGCCATCATCATGGCTCTGTTGAGAACAGTGGAAGCAGGTCTGCAGGTTGGGAGGGGGTGAAAGGCACCAAACAGACACAAAGAATGAATAATAATTTCAAGATGGGCGACACATCTGACTGAGCCCTACTGATATGTGGAAGAAAAATGACGTAAATATTGTACAATCCAGTTTTTATCTTTTTCTTTTTTGGATTAACAGGTTGACTGCTAGTTAGATTTTAACTAAGATGGCGGCCAAGATGGCTGCCATTAAGGGCAAGTTTTGTGATATCTCAGCTTTTAGTAGAGCTAAACAAATGATTTAAAAAATATATCTAGTCATACATTTTTGGAGACAGACTTGGACAGGCGTGTCACATTAACCTGTCAGTGTCAAATTCACTTTACTGTAAAATTTAGCTTTTCATGGATTTAGTTAACACATTCAGAGGAAGTTGTGCACATTCCATTCAATGAAGTATCTTCTTAATAAACATGTATATTCCCAGTGCTCATTCGTGCATTAATTGATTTTTATCATCAGACTGATTTAAGATATCGGAAATGTAAAAGTAAACTTGCATCTATGATGTGCTTGATTTAATTGGAGTTCAGATCTGGAACCTGTGATACCTGCAACCGAAAATACAAATAATCCTGTTCTGTCCATTTAAGAGTTAAAACACTAAAAAATATGTTCACTTTTAAATACTGTACAGTAATAAATGTGCCACTTGTTTAATGAGTTACAAACCATCAGATGTTTTAAAAATTTAAAACCTCCGACTTTCTAAGTCGTTCTTATTGTTGTATTTTCATCTGAAAATATGATTCAGAATGTCAGACATAATTAGATTAAACTGAAAGTCAACAAAACTACCTCAGAGTTCAGAGTAGAACTCAAAAGGAGCCAATCTGGCAATCTTTTCTTTAAACTGTAATAATGGAAACTGATTTCAAACTGTGATATTTTGCACTTATGTGTAACTGTAAATTTGACTTTTTCTTACCGAAAAAGTCAAATCTAGTTATAGACATCAAGACTTCCTTGATGTCTATAACTAGACATCAAGGAAGACAGATTGAGTAGTGTAGTAGAAGTAAGAAATACTTCCGCCTGCAGTATTTCTTACTGCAGGTGGCAGTAAGAAATCCTCTTTAATCTTTTTGGGGGGGTTTTTCTCGTAAACTGAGGGGCGCTGGGCCCCACAGACGCTAGCTCATTGTTTGCATTTCACGTGTTATATTTACCGTTTAAGCATCACTTAAGCTTAAGTTTTTACCATTTTGTGGAAAATTTGCAATAAATTTACAATTAAGGCAAACAAAAAATTGGGGAATCTGTGGATTTTGTGCAAGTTTCTGAGATCACAGATTCGCAAAAAATTGAAGTGAGTCTTTTAAATGTTCTCCTAATCACTTAGATGAACTAAATCTTTGATTACAATTCTTCGGTCTGTTGCTATGAAGTGTTTCTAAATTCAAAGCTCTCTTTATGATTTACTGTGAAGAAGCTAGCAGCTCATGGTCAGAAGCAAACCGCTGTAAGCAAAAAGAAACATTTGATTAACTTTTAAGTTGTAAACATGTTCAATGAAAGTGCTTCTTGACCTTTGACCTTATTTAGAAATGTGTTTTGGATCTTTGAACGAGAGATCTGAGAAGCTCTGCTGAATGTTAACAGCTTTTCCGGCCTTTTTTGAGGCCTTATTGTCCAAGTCCAAACATATGTGACCTCGTTTTGAGCTTCTCCAGGCGAAATCATGTTGTTTTGGTTCTTTATGCATTACAAACCAACCAGTAAAGCACTTCACTTTACCCGTCTCAGACTTTTAGAGCTGAAAGCTTCCTTCCAACCGCCTGGAGGTCCTTACTGAACCCGGCAGACAAAGGGCCTGGACTCTGAGCGTGGCCTGTGGGAGGATTGAGACAAAGTGCTGAGTGATGAGCGCCTCTCTGGATGCCTTCTTGTTTTCTAAAGAAAACCTAGATTAAGATTTTATGTATTTTATGAGATTGTTTTTGTGATTCTGAGCCCAAAGTTTTGGAAATGACTGAAAAATGTTCAGGAAAGTCAGCTGTGGCCTGTAGTTCTGTTTGTTTCTGGTGGTCTCCCTCTCTGTTTCACCTCTTCCTTTTTCTCAATCGGACTCTTGTGCCGCTCTCTCCCTCCCCCCGTTTGCTTCTCCCCTCTTTCTTTAACCCCCCACCCGCCACCCATTCCCTTATCTTACAAAGCATCCCCTCAGGAAAGCAAAACAAGGGTCACATGAATGTTTTATGAGGTCTGTGCCGTGCAGTCAGGTCTCCATTCCCAGGTTCATATTTGTCAAAATCAAACCAAAGATAAAATTTGCAACTTCTTCTGACTTATCAAACCATGAAATAAAGTGCAAATTAGTTTTTTTCCCCTCCTTTCATTTGTTGAAATCTTCCATTATTTATTTCAGTGCTTGATAACTAATATATTAACAGTTTTTTATATTGCTTTTGGATGAAGCTGCAGCTTGTTTTCAGTTATTCAGCAGGCTGAGTTTTAGCAGAGAGCCTGATCTCATTCGGCTCCACTGATAAAAACAATGCAATCTTTCCCATCTTAAAAGCTTCCCCGATAAACCGAATGTCAGCAGCTCAGCCGTATCTCGATTGTTGGACTCAGTGTTGGCGGCCGCTGCCAGCTGAAAAGAGCCAGTCACGCAAGGGGGCTCGGCTGAAAACAGAACCATGTGTGGGGGTTGCAGTTAGCGAGCGTTATTACTAGAGTAACACGTCCTCCTGTCTCCTTCTCCCCCCAGAAATTACACAACCATTTAACAACTTTGCTTTGCAATTAAAAGTCTGGCAAACAGAGAAAATGATACCATCTTTTTTTTCACTTGGTGTCCAAGCGTTCTTCACACCTAAAACACATTCTCTCTGTCAGCAGCAGCTTGGAAATTGTGTTCAAATCTAATCTGATCTATATTAGTTTAGAATATTATTTTCTTATATCTGAAGGTTTCAAGTTATTGTAACAGAACTGCTGTTGAAAATGATATTGATGTTTGCTGTACTTTGGCCCACTCCTCCCTGAATGAACCCAGTTTCTGCAGGAGGATTCTCTTTCCTTTGTTTTGTTGTTGGAGTCTTTAAAACAGAAATTAGGTCATCTGCTAACAGTAAAATTCCTTGTCTTATTAGGATGGTTTTAATGTGACTGGCTGCTGCAATTTAAGCCTGTCACTAGATGTAGAAGCCAAAGCAAAACCAAACAGTGCAACTGCGTTCTGTGTTATTGGCTGCAACAGAATTAAAGGACCTGTGACAGAAAAAGCTACGTGCATTACGGATGTTGTTATTGTAGGATACTGTATTACAAGGAGAAAAACATATTTAGTGTTAAACATCACAACTCTGCTTCTCTGACTGAGGAATTCATTACGATTTTATTTCAAGGTATGCAAAAGTATAGAAAAGAGAAAATACAGTGTGGAAGGTATTTTTGTTGACGTTTTGTATGTACACCATTCCCCAAAGTTTACATCCATCTAATGTAAATCTGTCTGCCATAAATTACTGAAGTTGAGCAAAAATCTATCTAAAAAATCAATCTGAAAAGTTATCAGTTTCTGACATAAAAAAACATGTAACAAATGCCCCATAATATCCACCCACCAAGTTCTATATCCTCTTAACCTGAAATAGGATTACACACAGGAGACAGAGTACACCCACTGACACAAGTGAAACTTAATAACTACTTGGAAATTTCTAATGCATAAATTTAAATCTCAACGCTCTCATTTCATAACATGAAGCAATGCACTTTATATTGAATCCCAATCGTTCTCACAGCATCACTGTCTGTAACGCTGCAATTTGAAAACTGAAGTTATTATTTTTGGGCCTAAAGAGGAACAATCTACAGTCAGCATGCAGCTTCAGTTATAGTTAGAAACTAGAGATCAACTCTGAAATCTGGGTGGAGTGATGGACTCTGACCTGAACCTGAACCTTCAGAGTTACATAAAGACAGTTACAAAGTCGACCTCCTGTCACCTGAGGAACATTTCCAGGATTAGAGAACAAATGTCCCAACAACTCTAGAGAAACTCACCCATGTGTTTGTCTCTAGTCCCATCGATTACTGCAACAGTGTCTTCACAGGTCTTACTGAAAAATCAGTCCTCCAGCTGCAGCTGATCCAGAACGCTGCTGCTGGCATTCTGACTAAAACCAGGAAGATAGAGCACATCACCCAGTTCTACAATCTTTCCAAAGAGAGAATAGATATTAAAACACTGTTGTTAGTTTATAAATCACTGAACGGCTTAGCACCACAATACATTAAAGATCTGCTGTTGTTGTATCAACCTTCCAGACCTCTCAGGTCTTCTGGTTCTGTTCTGCATCCCCAGAACCAAACATGGAGAAGCAGCATTCAGCTCTATGCACCACAAATCTGGTGCAAACTTCCAGAAAACTGCAAAGCAGCTGAAACACTGAGTTCCTTTAAATAAAGGCTAAAACCCACCTGTTTAGAGCTGCCTTTGATTAATATATTTGATGATTATTCTTAATGATTTTGACAAAATGTGGCATTTGTTGCTTGTTTCATAATATTGTCTTGTGAAGCACGTTGAACTGCCTTATTGCTGAAATGCGCTAAGAAAATAAACTTGACTTGAGTCAGTAGAGGGCTCGGATGCAACATCTGGTAGCCTGTCGCATTTCAGGCGTGCATTAACACTCTGCATGCCACCTATTTGGCTGAATGGAGGAACTACCACTGCCGCTCATGGCGGATATGGAGCCAGATGTTCAGAACACTTACAGGAATTAATGATGATTGAAAACAAAAAGGAAAGTGAGGAAAACGTTGGTTACTCACATCTGTCCAAAATTACAAATTTTCCTAATGCTGCTAAGGAATCTCATTTATATACCTCACAATAAAGTGCAGTTTTTTGCGCAAGTTCATTTTTGAAAATCGGCCCTTCAGTAGTCAGTCCAGTTTTCGCTCTGAGTGGCATGATTGGTGGACTTATAGGTGTTTGGTTTCATGGACTGGCCTGACAATGAGCAGCCAACCAACTGGAACCCTCTCCTGTTTCAGTGAACAGGTGGTGTTGCTGTGTCGTCTCTGAGACCTTCATCATCCTTTACCCACAGTAATGGCCGCCCTAATCCAGGCTGAGCACCTATGTACGCCTGGTTGCTGTTTGCTGCAATAAACTTTGACCAAGTTTAGCATTCTAGCATTAATTATTAATAACAGGATCAATTCTCTTTGTAGTTTGAAGTAATTAGGTATTATTTAAACAGTTATTTGATTATATTTTGTATTCTATAAATGTAAGTTTTTAAAAGACTCATAAAATGATAATATAGAGCAAAGACTGTGCTGTTGTAGTAAACGGTGCATCTTCTCTAATCTGTAACTGCCCGTGTCACTGTTGTCAGCCTTACTTCAGTCATTATTATCATCCATTGCATTCCAGTAATCACAATTATCTCAATTAGGTAGCTACTTTTGTTGTCCTTTCACCCAAGCTTTGTTGTCTCAAAAAGGTGAGTGCTGATAAAATCCTTTGTGGCCATTGGGGCGTGTTTTAGATGAGCTGACATTTTGGGGTCATGAGCAGCAGCTTGACCTCAGACATCGGCGATCTCCTGCACAAGTCAGACCCTCTTTGTTTGATTTTTAAGCAGTTTTCAGCCACATAAATAGTTACAATAATTAGGGGGAACCATGTGTGTTTCTGCAATAACCTTTCAACCACACATTATTTAAATAATTAACAGTTTTTGTGCTCTCACTTTTATGCAAATAAGCTGTTACTAGTGACACCCCCCAACTTATTTAAACTTTATTCACATAAAAGAGCTGCAGACAGATGCACAATAGTAAACAGATGAACAATGGTAAAATGATGCATCTTTGACCCTGAGTCAGACACAGGAGCAGAAGTAGAACCTCCTGCACAACCAACAAGGAGGTAGCAGTGGTTTCTGAACGGTAAGTCAAAAACAAGACAGTTGCAAACATGCTTGTCTTACAGTCATTCATGGGGCAGAGCGAAGCTTGGGTTGCTAGGTCAGGCGTACTGCCTGCTGATTGTGACGTCATAAAAGGGAGGCTTTCCAGATGCCAAAAAATGTTAACTTCTTTTTTTTTAGTGCTTGAACTGTTTATAGAAGCAGTAGAAACGCAAATGGAAGTACAGAAATGTGCAAAAAATTTAATTTTGCATGATAGGTCCTCTTTGAGAGCCTGTAGAAAGATCATGGTGCATCAGAGTAGCCTTTTCTTCCTTTGTCTTTGGTTCTTTTTAAAGCAGGTTAGCAGATGTTGCTATTCTCATTTATATGGTTTTCATTGCATTGAAGGCTAATCACTTTATTATGTGACCTCTATGTTTTCTGTGTGTGTGTGTATGTCTCTACTGGTTTAGCAATTCTATTTAGGAACGTCTCTGGCACATTTACTCACCATCTGAAGACCGATGGGCATTATTATTACCTGGTCGTAAAGCAGTCAAGCAGTTAACCCTGTTTTTTGGGGTCAAGGGTTAGGTTTAGAGGTGTGGTGTGAATTAAGTTTTGTTCAAGGTTAGTGTTAGGAATAAAATGCTAATGGTTTGGGTTAAGTTAAGTGTTTGGGATAGGCGTAACTGTAGTAAATAAAGTGAGTAGAAGTCAATACAAAGTCCTAATATGGGTAGAAATATGAACTTGTGTGTGTATACCCATCTGTGTGCTGCTTTCAAACACTTGGCACAGCAGCAAAGCATTTGAACAGAAACCCTGGATGTTTCCCAAGTCCTTCCTGGCGGGTTCTGCTAAATGGGCATGCTGACTTGATTAAGGTGCCAATGTAGGTTATAATTAAGCCGGGAGTTTTCTTTAGGGAAGTGTCAGCCACTTTCTGACTGTATGAAACGGTGCAGTTTTTATCAATTGTGCTGATGTTTTTATAGGTGATCTGCCTTCTCTTGTTTGTATTAAAAGTATCCTCAGTCTGTTTCCACACTGCAGAGAGCAGCAGCAGATGGCAGTTAAGATTTTAATGGAAACGTCAAGCAAAAAAAAAAATTGTGGCTTTAAAGTTAACTATGAGCAGCCACGTTGTTTTTCAGTTTGTTTAGAAGATGTTTGTTTAGAAGATTTCCGGCACAAATTCAGCATCACCACATAATCACGATAAGCTCTTTTATGTAGATGGTACTGTAAAAAGGCCTGTAATGTATCTCTATGAATTATTTATGATCTATTTCCTCTCACAAAGCTATTTTTAACATGTCTTTATCAGAGTAATGTAAGTGAAGCCCTTCCGCAAGAAAATTAGGTTTGATTTAGTGTTGAAAGTTTAACCAGACAACTTTCTCTCATGTCAGGTTAGTTAGAATCACCAACATCATTTCCATTCGCTAAAAGCCAAAATTATGAGAGAACGAATATGTAAGATTTATTTACCTTTTGGTTCTCCTTTCCTTGTTTTTGTGATGGCCACACTAGAAGATTTACTTTGTTGTCTTTAAACAATGCTGACTGTTACTGTCCATTTTGTATGTAATATAAATTGGCATCAGCCTTTCATTTCTCACTGTTTTAGTTATTCATTCTTTTTTATGAACATAAGCTTTGTTTTTAAAAAAGCTAACTATTTTTTGGGGAACTGTTGTTGATTCAGTATTGGAAAACTTCATTCTGGAATTCTACTTTAATGTCTTTAGATTTTTTTAAATAATTGCTGTAAATGTAAAACAAACAAATGCCTCGTCTGATTTTTGATGTAGGACATGTTTTATTGTGTCACTTTTTGTGATACTTTGATAATACTCCAGCATTCAAAGGTTTACTTTCCTCCAGACTGAAGCACTCTCCTTGTTCCTCTGCAGACGAGTCTCTGTTGGACTCACACACCTCCCCTGTCGAAGTTCTTGGAGGGGTTCCAAAGACAACAAGATCATCACCGTCCGCCTTACCAGACTCACATTATACTGCCTTTAAGAACCCGGAGTCACTCAGTGCCCTGCTCTCCATTCCTGAACCAGTTCCCAAAGCAAGAACTGCTGACAGTGAGCTTTTAAAATCAGGGCATGATGCTCCTGAAAACTCTAAATCTGTAGTGCCAAGGAATGTCTATGTAGAGGAGACAGGTGTTCGAACAACTCCGCCATTAAGCCCCACTGGACTTCCCCAGGGATTTGAGGCGTCAGCTACAAGCTCCACTGAAAAGAGGGGGGTTAGGACTAATCCTCACAAACAGGAATATAATTTTTCTCTATATTCCAAGCGATGGAAGCAATTACCCCAGTCTAATGCATCTCTGACAACCTTAAATCCCTCTGCTTTGAGAAAATCAACATTTCACCAAGGTCTTGATCATGAAGAAGAAACAACTTCAAGCCTGGTGCAGAATATGACATTAAAACAATTGCAGTCAGTCGTGACCTCAGTGGCCAACCCACCTTTTGAACCTCCCGAACTAGCTTTGTCTGAGTCTGAAAGTCAAACGGTTGCTTCAAGCCACCAGATAGTGCAGAACAAATCTGAACAGGACATGAACACACTACCTAGCTTAAACGAGATCATGGCTCCTGGCTACCATGTGCCTTTCATCACCCCCCAATCCTCGATGGTTTTTTCTGACCCTAACCAGGTGCCTTCGGAGGATTTCTACCCTACCAACACCATGAATGTGGACTGGGGTTCTGGAGACTACTTGGAAACAATGTCCTTCTTCAACACGGATAATGATGATTACTCTCTGGTTACTAAGGTTCTTTCAGACCCATACGATATGGAGGACGACACGGAAATCTACGACACATCTTTTCCTTCCAGAGTGGGCATATCTCCTTCCTCCAGACACCCTGGTTATGTCTCATCTTCTTCCAGCCTCATGACGCCATACCTCACCGTTCCTCCACATCAATCCATTTATCCATCCTCCCTTTCTACAAAGGCTTCCAATTTACTGCAGCCAACTGATGTTGCTGGAACAGATGTACCTGACGTATCAGACATCGACTGGGGAGATGCCTTCACAATTCGACCAACAGATGTCCTCTTGCCTGACATGAACAGCTTAGAGTATTACACCACTCAGCTGACGAAGGACAGCAATGCTTCAGAAACTGGAGCAGAGTACAGGCAGAATGTCACTGAGATGTCCCTCAATACTGCAATGGCTTCACCCTCCACAGACGTCACCACTGATGGTAATCTGACAGAGGGTGAGTCCTCCAGCGATCTCTCAGGGTTTGGGCCTTATTATGAATCAACTACAGTCGTTACCACAGAGATCACTCCCCAGCTGAGCAATGCTTCTGAGTCTTTTCTTGATCCTTCCATTGTCCCAACCTACATCTTAGATCCCTCTTCCTCTGTCTGGGGTGGTCCAGTTTCCACCACAGGCTGGTTTACACATACGCTCACCGTAGATATTGATTCTGCTTTAGCAGAAGTTTTACATCCAAGTGCAACATCTCTCCTACCAGAAGATTTAGCGTCGTCTTCTTCTCTGACAGATGTCCATTGGTTTGTTACAGAATCATTCGATGACGGTCCTACACTCATTACTCCCATCATAATTGCAACTGCAGCCTTCTCTCCTGAACCCCCTGAAAACACCACTGCCATTGCAACTGACCTAATATCCCAAGACTCATTTGCAACTGAACAAACCGGCGATATGACTCTAGTTTCAAATGAATCCATGTCTTACAATGTTACTCTGGTTCCTCCGGTTATGTTTGGTGATCAGAGCGTGACAGAAGGTGAAGCGGATAACCTAACCACAATGGTCACAAACCCAATAAGCAGTGAAGTTGTTACTGCTGCGACAACCACAAATCCAGCTGCCACAAATACCCCTCATCAGGCAACAACCCGATCTTCTGCTACCGCTGAAACCTCAACTATTGTTAGCATCACCACTACTACCAGCAAAACAACCACAGCTCCATCAACTTCATCAAGGCAGTACCTCTGCAAAGTTGACAACCCTGCTTATTTAACAAAGACTGGTAAGTCTGAAGTCTGTTTTCACCCTGGCTGTTATTAATGTGTAAAGTTTGAATAAATATCCATATATGAGAAACTACAACCTCGAACTTCTGCTTTGTGCAAGGTTTCCTGTCTGGGGCGACTGTTGGATTTGCCAAATCTCAAGTGAGAGACATTCTGAAAGTGGAATTTAACAAGTCAGTGGAGCTGCAGGTAAAATCTGTCATTACAAAAAGAACAAACATTTTTGTTTTTGAGCTAACTCAAATTTTTAGGTGTACATTTTCCACAGTATTGTTTCACATTCCACAAACTAGTGGTGAATAAAAATAAAAAATATCAATATATCAAGTAAAGACAGCAAATAGTTTTGGCCAAACAAAGTGGTAAATGACAAGTCAATAAACAAGTCTACTTTATTCCATCATGTAGACATTTTTTAAACCATTGAAGAAGGGTGGGAGGTAACATTTTGGGCCAAGAGCTCATTATTTCCATTGCCACCATTAAGCAGATTTAAAGTGTTTGAACTTTCTTTTTATCCAACTCCACCCAATGGGCTCAACCTCAAGATATAATATTTGGGGTCAAGTGGCAATTTGAACTTTAATATGGTTCGAATTTCTCCTTGGATCCCTTGTGTAAGTAAGATTTTAAGACTGGACAATCCCAGAAAATATGTAAATAGTTACCAATTTGTTTGCAGTCACCCCAACATAAATCAGTTTTATTTTTATTTTTTTCATTGTTAGCTGTAAAAAATCTCCTTTTCAACTCAAATCCTTTGTAATTTTATGACCTCTTACCACAAACCTCTTCCCATTTTATATCTTTGATAATTGTTTTCGCTTCCAACTCCCATTTTCCCTTCATATCTTGGTAATTATCTGACAAATAAGGTTGTAGGTGTTTATATATATTGAATATTATTGACCTTTGTCTGATATTAACTTACAAAGAGGTAAATACCTTTTCTCATCACTGTAAGTGACTCTGTTTTTGTATTTACTGTAAAGGTTGTTAGCCCTCCTCCACAGTTCGTCTTCCGGGTGGTGTCAGGTCCAGTTGTGTACACAGCCATATCTGTCATCAACGCTCTGCAAAGGTCCGGCCGCCGCTTCCTGTATGTGTCCCCTAACCAAACGACACCAGACCGGAAGTACCAAGTCCACACAGGTGCATTTTCATCTCCTTCAATCTTGTTCTGAAGCTGCCGCAGACGTTTTATCTGAGTCTCCTGGTGATTCCTCTGCTGCAGTGTTGCAGTTTGTCCCGGGTCATGTTGACATGCGATACTGCAGCTTCTTTGAGAGTGTGGAAAAAGGTTTGATCATGGCTTTTGCAGAAGTACGGCGTCGGTCGAAGGAATCAACCAACTTCACCATCCATGTGAGTGATCATTTAGGGTAGGACTTTATGAAGGCTTACAACTGTCTGTTAAACCTTTTGGAGAAAATGTAGCTTTATAATCTTTTTTCTTATTGTTTATTAATTTTAAAGTGGTGAGACTCAATTAAAAATAATAATCAAGTTAGTTGCAAGTTCTATTTCAACACACTGCCCCCTTGAGCAGGGCAATTCTAGATTATTATTATTATTATTAAGTGTGATTGAACATTAGTCTATCAGAAGTTTCAGGCACAGTAACCCTGATTCAAAGCCAATTTATCAAGACACTTATTCTATTTTAAATTGTTATTTTTCACTGCTTCTGGATATTTAAAATTATTGAATCGGTTCTCAACTGTGTTTTTTGTGTATTGACTTGCTCTCTTTATTAATCAGTGCTCATAATAGCTGAGTTCATGCAGGTCTTCCTGCTCAATTCAGATTTTTTGCCGAAATCTGATTTTTTTTTGCATGGTCGTTCATGCTACTAAACAAATGCAACTGCAATCAGACTGATGTGTGAACAGTTTATGACTATTAAAACGAACTGATTGCACAGAAAGATAACATAGACGTCACACAGCAGCACTTTGTTTATGGAAGTATACTTAAGTTTTATAACATCTGATTTTTAGGATTCTTTTGTTTTAATCGTGAGCCTATTGATCTTTAGTGCTTTTTGTGAACCTCTTAAAACAAATATAGGAGCCCAAATTTGTAACTATTCATATCCACGCTGCCAAGTTCTGTTTCTTCCTTTTTCTAAAACGAACTATGTCATAATGGGAATTTTTCTGTAGCTCTCTAAAAGACAAAATGTTTCGCACTCACAATTTTTGCATTTTGTTGCTTGTTTCAGATTCTAAACATCACCACGGCTACAAACAGATATGGGGAACAACAGCTGGCGAGGCAGCCAGTAGACATCACCTTCACTGTCAGTGGTTCTCGGGGTTATCTTATGGGGTCGAAGGTCAGCAACGCACTAATGAAGCTCACAATGGTAGAGTTTAGCTACTACATTGGTTTCCCTGTGCTGCAGATTGCAGAGCGTGAGTACTAAAATGTGGAAAAAATTCTGCTTTTATTCCCTGTTGGATCATTAATGCTTACTTCTTTTTCCTTCAGCTTTCCATTATCCAGAGCTGAACACCAGTCAGCTGCTTCGCTCCTCCTGGGTTAGAACGGGTACAACGGTTCCAGTTTCTGCTCCAGTCAATAAACTGAAAACAATCATGATTGAAATGACTTACGATTGGTGTGTTTATAGTTCTCCTGGGTGTTCTGGACAAGAAAATGAGCGAACGGACCTTTCAAGCCAACATGGAGCGCAGAGTGGCCTTGTTGCTTGGGGAAGCGATGGGACAAGTCAGACGGGTCAAAAGAGCAACCACTGTTGGCAACAGCAGCGTACAGGTAGTGCACCTCTGCACTCATTCAGAATGTTAGAGGAAAAAACATGAGCTTAAATCTGACTTCTAGTTGTTCTTAAAATGATGGGAGAACAAAACCTCTCTGGCCTAGATTAAACCACAGCGTTCTCAAATTTGAGATTATATGACATTCTGCAACAGATTTAAAATCATACAAAAATCAAAGGAAGTTTGTAACATTAGCAGGTTTTTTTATTTAAATTTTGTCTAATGTGTCATTTGAGGATAAATCACAAATGCAGCAGCGGCTTGCTTCCTAACTTCAAATCTTAAAATATGTGAAATTGAATATTTTTTTTAGATTTGCATCATGTTATAATGTTATTCTCTCTTCAAAAACATACCCAGAGTGGTACTTAGATTTTTTTAAGGCACTTTATTATGCTTTAAAATTATATTATGTGCCTGGAAAATTTATAATACCCCCTTTAATGATCCAAGAGCACTGTGGTTGAGTTTATTCGTGCCTCAGAACAGAAATGATTTAAAATCCTAAAGTTTACAATAACTGGGCAGTTGAAAAAGAAATGTCAGCTATTCAATCTGACTGTTAATAACCGAAATCATCACCAGATGAGTCTAAACTGCAGTAAATGTATTAAAAATTAACAAATGAAAAATGCTTGGTACTCTCTCCAAAAAACAAAGAAAATCTCCACCTAATAGTTTAAGGTAAATTAAGACGTACCTACCTCCCTACCAGGGGATTTTTCTGGGGTAAATGTCTGTCTGATTCTCTGTTTTCTCCCAGCTAGATGCAGTGGAAACTAATGGGGGTAAATAGTTGCCCCAGAAAGCAACCCTGATTCCTGGAAACAGATCCTGCAGTTGAAACACATTTATTCCATGCTAAACCAAACCATGGGCGCACACGCACACACATCAGCTTTGCAACTGGATGCTTAAGCTAACAGAACCCTTCCTAAATATTTTAGATTCATGCCTCTGTTTACTTTTAATGTCTTTATAAACGGTAGAGACTCTGAGTGCTGGGACGGACTGCAGACTCATTATGTGAGTTGCAGTAACCAGTGAAAACCTTACTGCTTTACTAATCAAGCTTAATCTTTTGTGGGTCCTCTCTGCACCTGCTCATCTCATCTCCAAAGGGGGCCAGGATGTGGCTTTTTTTCTCCATGGCAACAGCATCCCATTTACCCAGGAGACGAGCCACTTAACAACCTCCACCTAACGGGGTTCAGATTTCTGTTGCTTTTCCTTGTTTTTTTCACTCGCCGGCTAGGGAGGGCCACAGACCTGCTAACAGCAGATCAATTATTCATTTGGTCGCTTTCTCAGTCTGGATCCTTCGGTTCAGATGATTAAGAGTTGTCTATTTTGGTAAAGTAGCGGCTTTAATGCGGTGGGATTCAAAGACATGAAAGATTAAAGAAACTTAGAATCAGTGAATACGACAAACGGAGAGAAAAGGGACGTGTTATGAGGAATATTTTTATTTGACTTTATAAAATCTGAGTTCATAATGTGGATGTCGGAGTAATAATTTCAAACATTCTGCTTCAGAAATGATCCTAATTCAACCTGATAATTAAACAGAAAATTTAAATATATTTAATTAATATTGTTCTGAACTTGTCTGACCATCCACACAGTCCAGCAGTGGACTGTGTGTAAAGCTGACCATCTCCTAGTGTTTTTTTGCACACTAATTCACATCCTGTGTGTCAGACAGATGCCCTGATCTACCATGACAGAATAGGCGTAGTGTTGTCACCCATGAAAATACCTGATGAGGCTTTCTGAGCAGATAAAAGAGGCGAGTAGAGGAGGGCGGCGGGGCAATAATACACACATTCATGCTGACCTCTTTCCACTCTAATAACTGTGCATGAACTAGAACTGACTCTGCATGAGGTCGCCTGCCCAGACACGACCTGAGCGTTAGGCTTTTCTGTTCCACAGACAGCAGCAGAGCCTGAGGGCGCCGAGCGGGAGAATCACACACGCACACACACACCCACACACACACACAAATAAAAGAAATAATGCAGGGATCATTTAAACAGTGGCCGATCTAATCAGATATGTATTTGCCCCCTAGGCGACTTCTGTTGATGGCAAGTATAGATAAATATTTAATGCATTTTTCAAAGTTGTCACCTTTGCCAGCGATAAATCTTTTACATCACCATGGAGGAATGTCGAGACACCTTTATTGAAGAAATGTTTTAATTCAACCACATTTTCCTGTATGAACAGCCAGTTGAAGGTCATGTGACACCATCATGGGTCAGCAGCCAAATTTGCTCAGACTTAAGGTTACAAACTGACTGCACAACATTATCCTGAGTTGCTTTAATGATGTTGAGTTGGCCTGGTTCTAAAGTAGCAAAGCAGCACCAGATCACCACACCACCACCACCATGTTTGACCATAGGTTAAATGTTTTTTTTTTCTGAAATACTCTTACACCAGACGGAACTGGACACACATCTTCCAAAAAGTTTGACTTTTATTTTGTCAGTCCGCAGAATATTTTTCTAAAAGTCTTGCTTAATCTGACTTAACCTAGTCAGTGAGCTTCAGATGTTGTTCTGGGTTCTCCTGTCACCTTCTGGATGAATTATCGATGCACTCTGGGAATAATTTCATTCTTTATTCTCATAATAACATTTTTTAGCTTAATACTTTGTCATAATTTTCTAGGTCTGGCACTAAAGTTTTACACAGAGCAAAGTTGTTTTGGAGAATTGTTTAATGAAATCATTGTTTAAAAATGTGCTTAAAGTATCTGAGTTGTTTTATTTAAAAAAGATTATATTGAACATTTAAGTGTGCCAAGAAAAAACAAAAGAAATGTGACGTTGTATATTGTGAACTGCTATCTTCAATTTAATTTAGTTCAAAAATACTCAATCCCAAAGGAAAATGTAAATATTATAACTGATATAATTCAAGAATTATCAAAGTGGTGCTGTGGGCAGGGAGGATCTCCAGTAGCAGTCCGTCTTGCAACAAATCTGAAGAAACCTCTGATTGAAGACTGTTGCTATTTGACAGCCTCATGACATGCTAACAGTTCAGCATCCCAGCAACAGAGACGATATTCCACTGTAACAGGTCCTGTATGACTCCACCAGTTGTTGTCTGGCTAATCCACCTCATTTGCTTTTACGGCATCTCTTTAAATCTCTGTCTGGCCGTACGGTTAGAAAGCCGGACAAAGTTGATCCTTGCCCATTATGATCGATAGATGAGACGGTACATTACATTATCTGAGTCTTTGTGCAACAGCAGTAAATGTATTAAACAATTTGTAAAAAATAATATTTGTCCAGACATAAAATAAAGATTACTGTTAAGTTTGCTCAAACTTTTCTTTGAGGGTTTATAGCATCCTGCTAAAGTGTGCTGTATCCAAATCTTTTGAGTTTTACTTTCTGCCTTCAAACGAATTCTCGACTCCTGAAAGTTGCTGTGTTTCACTGACAATGAATCACTGCCTTCTTCATTATAAAATCATTCTTTCCCACAGCAGTTGTGACACATTGCTCGTTAGGATGTTCATCAGATATTCCATTCTTAATTTAGAGAGCAGGCTGCGTCATCGTCCCTGAATAGCTCGTTTGCTTCTGGAAGCATTGCTTTCCAGCTGCTTGTGTTTGAAGGTGGAAATATCTTTAACACAACAAATTCTAACGTCCTAATTACACCGCAGGGTTGGTGGTGAAGCTCACTGTGGTCTACACTGATACTTAAAGCTTAAAATAACTATAGATAAGAAGAAATGTGGTAACATTTGAGGGAAAAGACATAAAAAACATTTAATCAGGTAATTACTGAAACTAAGTGAATGGATAACTATGTCATTATGAGTGGTGATCGGTTTGTGTAGAATAGAAGCCAAGCAATTATACTCTATTTAGCAACGTCCCTTTTCCTTTAGCTGCTACTTATTTTCTTGCAATCCAGCTAAAAGTATGTCAAAACCCATCTGATGTGGTTCCAAACTCAAGAGAAGGAAGTACAGTTTAGGAAACATCAACTCTTCTCACAGCATGAAGAAGATGAAGAAACAATAGGGAGACATTTGTAGACTTACACAGTCAAAAATTAACAGAAATAATTTGGCTTATTTAGACTGTAATAAGAGCACAAAATGAGGGTTCATTTTTCAAAATCATATTTTCACTGTGTTGTTTATTTGCAAATGTCATAGTTTCAAATTTAATTTAATTTGTAAGCAAATTTTTTAAATTTGAATCTAAATATTCATTTAGAAAGCTAACAATTTAGCTTAAAAGTTATAATTAGGTCTGAGATAGCTAAATATTTAGTTTAAAGCTAAATATTTAGTTAGCAAGCTAAGTATTAGCTCCAAATTAAATATTTTTGTTATCAAGCTATTTAGCTCTAAAATGGATTTTTAGCTTTAATATAACTAAATATTTAGTACGAAGTTACATATTCAGTTAACATCAGCAAGCTATCTATTTAGCTTAAGCTAAATAATTAGCTTTTATTAGAACATAAACCACATTTCATATAAGTCCACGTTTTTCTCGAGTTGAGGTTGAAATCGCTGCATGTCTCCTCTGTCAGGTTTTGAGTCTGAACCGGCTGGAGGGTGCTGACAATCCAGCAGAGATGGTGTATTTTGTGGAGGGTCATAATGGTCAGAGGATGCCTGCTGTCCAAACCGCCGACCTGCTGAACAGCCTGGATGTTCAGAGGGCGGCCATTATCCTGGGCTACCGTGTGCAGGGCGTTCTGGCTCAGCGTGAGTATCTTCTCTGTGCCACATTACCGCGGTTGGTGTTAAAGCTCCATGTGTCATCTGCTCTGCTGGTGTTTGCTTCCAGCTGTAGAAAAAATGGCATCCTCTCCCTCCGACTCAGAGAACAGCAACATGTGGATCGTCATCGGCGTGGTGGTTCCGCTGCTCGTCGTCGTCATCATCATCTCCATCCTCTACTGGAAGCTCTGCCGGACCGACAAGCTGGAGTTCCAGCCGGACGCCATGACAACCATCCAGCAGAGGCAGAAGGTACATCCAACATCCACCTGACAGCCATCCATCCATCCTTTCATACATCCAACATCCATCCAGACCTCCAACATCCATCCATTGGTCTATTATCCACCCACCTGACAACCATCCAGCAGAGGCAGAAGGTACATCCAACATCCGTCCATCCAACATAGATGAATGTTGGACGGATAGATGTATATATGGATATATAAATCCATCCATATGTGTTGGATGGATCTATATATCTATCCAACATATATAGATGTCTTCAAGTTACTCTAAAAGGCAAATTACTTCTGCTGGTATTTATTTCTTTTCAGATTAATTTCCCTGTTTCCTTATTTTCATCTGTAACAATTTAGATCAGTTTTCTCTTTCTTGTTCTTCAACATGGACGTGTAAAATTATATCACATTTAAAAGTTTCTATTGTTATTATTTCTTCCAATCCCTTACATTCAATGTCATATCAAAAATAACCAGAAAAAAAAAAAATAATAATGTTATTTTCCTGCTTAGTTTATAGCATCATTTTGGTCAAAAGCTCCTTTGTTTGTTTTTTTTATGTTACTGATGTTTTAGTTTTCCTCGGGGAACCACACAGCTTCTTTATTCCAACTCTGACTGAATGTCTGCAGCTGCAGCTTGCTATTTTTTTTCCTTTAAACTGTGCTTTTATTGTGAAAAGTCTGAGCAGATGCTCTGACTGGTTAGAGCACAGCCTCGTCTTTTCTACTCATTGCCTGTCACTCATCCTCACTGCTCTTCTCTCAGTCCACCACTTCCTTCAGTGAATCAGGAGCTTCCCTTCACCGACCGCGCCCTCCGACTAAAAGGGATATTGAGTTTAGTGAGGATGAAGAGGGAGAGTATGAGGAAGAGGAGGAGGAAGAAGAAGAGGAGGAGCTGGAAGTTAAAAGGGGGAAGGTACAGAGTAGTGTCTGGTGGTTTGTAGATTATGTAGTCAGACAGTTTGTGTGTGATTGTGGTTCGTGTTGTTGAATACAGTCATGTTAAGAAATTAGGACACCCATTGAATATTTACCGTGTTTCCGCGCCTTCAGTGAGTGACCTATTTAAACTCTTTTTCCACATATAAGGCGCACCACATTATAAGGCGCATAAAATAGACGCTACAGTAGAGGCTAAGGTTACGTTATGCATCCATTAAATGGAGCTGCGCTAAAGGGAATGTCAACAAAACAGTCAGATAGGTCAGTCAAACTTTATTAATAGATTACAAACCA
>CAEFZY010072961.1:0-50705 GCA_903066815.1 Brachyrhaphis roseni | reverse complement strand
TAACCACCTCCCTGTCTCCGATCCGTTCATTAATCTGCCACTCTGTAATTCCCTGTTGCTTTTGCGACGCTCTCGCCCTCTCCCATTCCTCCTTCTCACCTTTAACAGAAAATAACTACCTGTGCGAGGGACGTTCGTCCCAGCGGTCGGGGAAAATGACACTTAAAGGACTAACTGGGCTAAGAGGCCAGCAAACTGGTACATGCTGTACACGAGACAACAAGGAGCAACGGGTGTAAACAGCGTGGCAGATGCATCGGAAAGAAAAGTGGAGAAAAGAGCGAGGCCGGGACACAAAGTGAGATAAAGCGGAAGGGCGGGACGGATGAGAGGAAGAGCTATAGGCTAAAAGAAAATGATGGTTGATCAATGAGCCATGTGAAACAAGATTTAGCTCTCATACATATTTTTTAACTCTGACTTTGACAGCCATTGCGTGGTGTACCTTATGGCTTCATCTACATGGTGGTGGCAGGGTAAGAGAAACTTTGACAATGACCAGACTAGACTTCAACACTTTTAATGCAGTGGATATTTTGATCATCTTGGCTTTCCTCATTGAGACTCTTATGTAAACTCGTGACTTTGATGAAAGTTACAAAACTAAATCTAAACAGCTCACTATTTTATTTTCTTTTTTTTACCCAAAGAGCCTTGCCTGATGGCTGCTTCAGATAACAGCAAGGACCAAGTATAAAAGAGATAAAAGAATAGAGTTACTTGCAGGATTTAGCTACTAGAGTTTCCTCTGTGGATAAGGGAACTCAATTTATTCTGCTGAATGTTTGGGATGTTGCAGGCAAGCATATAGATGATGTTGATGTTAACAGCATAGGAGAGTTTCCTGGTGACGTGCCACATGACTGGAGATCTCTCTCAACTGGATTGCAGATTTGCACATTTGAGTGTCATTGAGGTGATGGGCATTGTTGGTTGACTTGACCAAACTTTAATCAGGCAGGAGACATGTCCACACCCAGAAAATCCTTATCTCATGGAAGCAACTTAAAATGTCTTAAACTTGAGAATTGTAGTTTTAGCCAATATTCAAAGTGAGTATAAGCATTCTACAAAACAAGTGCAAAATGACCTGCTTTGTGTGCAGATCTGAATAATCCTGGCAGCAGTTTCATTAAACCTCACTGTCCAACTGTACACATGCTTTTATTATCTCCAAATATAGCCAGAAATAGAGTATTATTGATTTGTTTAATAGTGTGACGTCTCAGTGGTGCCTCAGCGTCACCCAGCAGGTGTTACATTTAAAGCATTTGCTAATCCCTAATATCACTTAATCATACTCACCCTACAGTCAATAATAATACAGACCTGTTGTGAGCAGCGAGGACTGACACTTCATATTTTATCTATTCACCTCATGCATTACACATGATAAATCACCCGTCTTCCTATCTCAACGTGAAATGTATTTGTTTCTCCTATGCTGTGTAGCTAACAAGCAAACGGTGGGATTGACATAAGTGTGTATGTGGGGTTGTGGGGACTGGGGCAGAACATTGTCGCAACATCCAGGTACAGAGAAATAAATAATATGCTTTCATGTCGGTGCATCTTACAAGGTGACAGCAGTCGCTGTGATACCGCGAACCGCTTGACTAAGTTTGGAACGAACGTTCCGAGGAACTCCGACGCTCCGCTTGAAGTCTCCGCCGCACTCTGAGCTTTTGAAAGCCACAACAGCAAACTTCTGATCCCTTCCTCTGGGTTTTCTCTCAAGTATGTGTTGGAAAACACAAAGACACAAAAACTTGATTCTTTTTGATAGACATCTCTGATCAGAGTGTAAGAAGATTGAAAGTGAAGTGTTGACCTTTAGAGGGTCTGCTTTGGACCCTCTTACACGTTTAGTTCGTACTAAATGTGTAAATCCCACTAATTTATCATAGGTGCAAAAAATACAATAATATAGCTAGGCCTTTCATGATAACACATTTTGCTGGATGATAAATTGTCCCAGAAGCTATTGTGATAAACGATAATATTGTCATTTTGAGACCATTTTTAAGTAATATAATGGTAATGGCAAAATACAATTATTATATACCATTAATAGTATCTAGATACATCTAGATACTATTACTGTCTTAATGTCACCTGTGCGTTTATGTGCCAAAGTAAAGGTGCTGACCACTTTTCAGAAATTATCTCTTGGCACTTAAATATGTCGGGTAACATTAAAAAAGTCAAATTTTTGCAGAATGCAGAGTTTTTATCAAGGCATGGACTTCTAATCATTTTAATCGATTGGATGGAGAACAGTTTCAACCGGCATTATGAAAATAAACACTGAGAGACGTACGATAACCTGACATTTGCAGTGTGGGGACAAGCATTAGCAGACTTGCTAGTTAAACTGAGAAAGCAACAAGGATTGTTTTTAGAAAGCTCCACTCTTCCAGGAATAGAGCAGTCAAGAGCAGCTTTGTTTTATCCCACAAGATTGCAAGATATGGTAAGTCATTTTCTGATGGGGAGTTTATCAGAGACTTTTTGTTGGATTTGCCCTTAAGAAAAACGACACATTTAGAAATGTCTCTCTCTCTCTCTCTCTCTCTGGTTACGATTTGTATTGTTGATGAAGATCAGTTACTTTTCTTTGTCTTTGGATTAAGAAAAGACTTTGAGCTGCTAAAAATTTGCCATGTTGTTGATGTAGCTAAAATAGTTAATTGGATCAGGGCAAGAGAATTGAACCACAGTTTGGGATCGTTGTCCTGTTGGGAGGTAGAAACTTCCAAATACTTGACATTTTATGAATATCTAAGTTTGGTCCACATGTTTCTTTACTCCTGACTGTGTTTTCTAAACCACATTTAGAAATTATCTCAATTTGTCACTGTCCAACATTAGCTTTAAGTTCAACATCTAGAGGAAGTTAGAAGGAGCCGGCCAAAAAGAAAACTTCTGCTCCCAACCAATCCCTCAAACTCTACTGAAATGCTAAACCTGACCACCTGCACTGCTTAAATGCCTGAGATAAAGATGTCTAGTAAGAACAGTTGCTAAACTGTTGGATATTATTATGCCGTGGCCCTATTATGACTACATAATTAGTCTTATAAATTCATAATTGTACATTTAATCCAATGAACAGTGAAAAAAAACAAACATGTTTTTTTTATTGCATAAACTTCCAACAGAAACTGTAGTCCAACACAAATACATTGAAACATTTCTGCAGACATTGCGTGCTTAAGCTGTTTTGCTGTTTCAGAATCAGGGCAGCAATGCTTTTTTTTTTTTTTTTTTTTTTAATTTGGAGACAAAGTGTGCTTGTTTTGAGCTGGAGCTTCAAAACGCCTGAGACAGCAGATTCAGAATCCTTTTTCAGTCCCAACAATGTCTGTCTATTCAGTCCCCTCATTTCGGCTTTGTCTTTAAACTCTTATCTCCTTCTGAAGGTTAAATGACTTTGGAATCGTGTGCAGTAATTGGTTCGGTATCTTCCGCATTATCGACCGTTTCATGTGCTTTGGAGGGAATGAGGCAGAACGGATTTTTTTTTTCTTTTCTCAAAAATAGATTTATGATAATTACAACTGTCTACTTTCAATTTCCTGAAAATTGTTTACGGAGGTTGGGAATGTAGTTGGAATTTTAATGCTCTTCGTTTGCAGCTGTGGCGATTTGCCCTCAAAGCATAGAGCGGCAATGGAGCCCGGTCCTCGTTTTCTTTTTTTTTTCTTTTTTTGTTACCTGCCAATAAAGATGAAAGCGTCCTGCCCCCGGTGCTAAACTTGTGCTGAGTTGTGCTGAAACGCAACGCCAGCTCAGTGGTGCCTGACGCAGCACTGCACAAATTCATTTAGTACAATAAAAACAAATGAAACAGAAAAAGAATGAGGCGGCGGCTGGGAGCAGGAGAACGAAGTACAAAGTCTTGGCTGCTAAATATACCGGAGACATGGACTTGTTTTACAGTGTTTACCCAGGAGAACGCTGGATCTTCCTGCACTTTAGAACGATCTGTTCATTTAGGTGGGGGTTTTTTTTCTTCTATTTTTCTTCTCCACCATTTGGAATGCCACGCTGTTACTCCCTAATCCCCATTTGTAATTAAATGTGTGCAGAGAAAGCATGCCGGCCTGGTTACGTAAAGCCAGGCTCTCGTTGTGACACATTGTACAGAATGTGCAGCATCTGTCCATTCATCCATCCATTCATCCCTTGCTTTTTGTCCTTTGTTTCTTACCTAAATCTCCCTTTTTATGTTTCTCCTTTTGTATGGTTCTCTCTTACTTCCTCACTCAGGCAGAAAGGAGAAAGTGGAGGAAATCAAGCTTTTAGCATGTTTGGCCATGTGAGAAAACAACACATTTCTAAACTTTTCCCAGTAGAACACAAAAAGATTCCCAGAGAAAGGAAAAAAGAAAATAGATGGGAGAGTGTTCTTTACTTCAGTTCTTTATATAGTTCATATGGATTAAACGGTTTCAAATTAGAAATCCAATTTAAACTAGCATAAATATGCATTGCATTGTTAGTTCACATAATGGTTCACCTTGACATAGCTGTGAATTATCCTACAGCCTTATTCAGATCCAGTTGCTTTCTCTTCAAAAAGCAGCTAGCTGTTTTTGCCTTTGCTGCCTTCTAATGATGACCCATAAGGTGGCGTGAGAACAAGGTTTTTTTGGTTAACATTAGTTTTACTGTGAGGAGGAGCATGTGGAAGTTGCAAGGAAAGCTGTTTTTCCATATAACAGTAATAATTAACTAAGTACTGGCAATGTGCTATTAAGTCAAGTTCATTTGTATACTTTGCAAAAACACACAATCTTACCAAGTGTTCTTTGGTCCAGTTTCTTGTGTACAGACAAAGTGTATAATTTTAGATTTTAAATAAGACAAAACTAACTTACAAGCAACTTTTCAGTAAGATATAAAAGCTTGTTTTAAGTAAGTTCTTTAAGTTTGATGATAAAGTAACTAGTTCCATTGGCACATTATTTAGCAATGGAAAAATAACTTGTTATAAGTGAAACTATTTTGTAAGAGGTTTTGTTTTTGCTGCTTAGCACATTTCATCAACAGGACAGTTCACATTGCTTTACATGATCTAAACATAATACAGTAACCATTTATGAAACAAGAATCAAACATTACATTTAGTTAAATTTCACAATCAAAATAATCAAGAATAGTCATCAAATATTAAACACATTAATCAGGTGTTCCACTTGATGCTCAAAGGCAACTCAAACAGCTTGGATTTTAGAATAGATTTGAAGGCCATGAGTGTTTCGGATGTTCTGTAGTTTTCTAAAAGTTTGTTTTAAATTATTGAATGCTGCTTCTCCACGTTTGGTTTTGGTTCTGGGTAGACTTGAACCAGAAGGTCTGAGTGAGCTGGAAGGTTGATACTAAACCATGTAGTTATTTATAAACTAACACAATTATTTAAAGTCTATTCTCTGAGCAACGGGGAACCAGTGTAAAGACCTTAGAACTGGAGTGAATTGGTTTCCTGGTTTTGGTGAGAACGTGAGTAGCTCTCTGATTGATTTTTTTTTTTTTTTTAAGGCAGATCTTTGAAGAAACTATTGCAGTAATCAACTCATCAAGTCTCCATATCTGAGGCTGCATGCTGTAAAAACGAGATACAGAAGACGGGATGTTGTTTTAAAGGAGTACATACATTTTTTTTTCCATCCTTAGTATTATTAATAATTATATTTAAAGCTCCTTTCAAAATACCCAAGGACAATGTACAGGACAAGTTAAAGACAAAAGACCAATAAAACAACACCGACTTCCTAAAAATAATAAACAAAAACATTACAGGGAGTTCGAGACCCCGAAACACTGCCAGTGTAATAAAGCCCCACCATTTTTTACTGTCTAAGACCTCTCACCCTGCAACACACTCAATGGGGAAAAAGTTTTCCAAAAACCTTTGGAGACATTTACGTTTACACCGCAGGTGAACATTATTGTATGACGGGAAAGGCTTGCAAATTTCTTAAGCCGCTATAAACTGAGAGTTTACCTCTCATCCGTCACCACAGACTCTCATTAATTACAAGTTTTAAACCCTTCAGGGAGAACATTGCCGCTTTGTTTGGAACAATTCATCTTTTAGTGGCATTGGCTACTCCAGGGGCTGTTCAGAAACATCCGTCCATGACTTGCTACTCTTATGAATTTTGTCATTTTGACACTCAAGGCTCAGAAAGCTGCAGCAGCTTCATTGGTTTATGATCTATGAAACTATTCTTTGCTCTGTAAAGATGATAAAGATACAAAAGTTGGCAAGTAAAAATGACTTATTGATCCATTTTCACTTTTTTTCTGTTCTATTGACAACTATGAGTAAGGTGTTATATTACAAAAAAATATTAATTCAAGCTCATGTGTGTGCATTTTAAATGTTCCCAATTTGTAACTGGGGAGCAAAAGATCTGAAATATGCTCATCACATTTCAGATTTTAAAGCAGGATTGGAAACTATGCTCAAAACAGTGGAAATAAGGTCTTTAAATAAAAATGAATAAAAAGAGAAATTGTGGCAAAAAGCACTCAAAGATATCTCTATTCAAAACCTCCATAAACACGATGTAGTCTGTACTTATTGGGTGGAAGAAACACTACAAAAGTGTTTTTTAAATCAAATTAAAGTTACACTAACCATTTAATTAGCGATTATAATGCATACTCCTGTTACAAACAATCCTAACATGTGTGCTAATAGATCATGTCCAAATATAATAGGTGCATTTGATGGTTTTTGAGCCTCTCAAACAGCCAATTAATAATCACTCTAAAAGTATTTTTAGGCATGAGATGTGAGATTAAAGATACTTGATGTCCAGTAAAGAAAACTGTTCATCTCTTTGCCTGCCAACAGACAGACGTTCAAAGAATCTTTTAGCTTTTTCTGCCCCGTAAGAAGTTGAGACTACAGCAGGTTAGATGCACTTGCTTACGTTAAATAGGCTGATTTTGCTTGTTTGTTAAGCGGAGAGAGATTCTGTGTGTGGAGGGAGGGGGTTTATTTAAGGTTAACTAATTGCATGGGATCCTAATCAAATACTTTATATTCCTCTGCAGTATTAGTGTTGAAATGAAAATATTTTGGCATCTAGCGGAATCTGGATGAATGAATGGGTGTGAGAATTGATAATTTCAAGAAAATAAATGAAGATTCAGGTCCATTTCTCTCCTCATTTTCCCCCCTGCATCTGTTTTAAAAGTGCAATAGTTTAGTGAGGATGAACTAAAGCTTTCCACCTTCTTGAGGCAGAAGAGAGTTGTTTACTCATGCACATTTGCAGCTAAAGTAAAAAGGAGCCTGGATAAAACAGAAGTGAATACAAAGGAAAGCAGATTGCGTGTGTGTGTGTGTGTGTGTGTGCGCGTGCCCAAGTTGAAAATAAATTGACTTGCTCACTCCCTCATCCAAACCCACAATATCTGTGAAGCTCATCACTTAATAGCGTTCCTCCTCCTCTATCTTCTCCTTGAGATGGACTGCTAATTATGTAAAGTGTGGGGTTCATTGAAAAGCGCACACACACGCACACACACCCCAACACTCTCAATGACAAGCGGCAGCTTAATTACCATGTGAAACGACATCCTCGGCGCCGCTGATAACTCTCTTAAGAAATGCCAAATTATGGAGGAGCAAACACGGAGGCTGCTGTGTTTTGTACGGGATGTGTTCATACAACTTTAAACGCAACCAGTCTGCCTTTCCACAGAGTGCTGTCACCTGCTTTGTCAAGCAGATGTGTGTTATTAGCTCACGACTTTGTATGAATGATGTTTATCTCAGCAGCAGCCCTCACATTCTGCAGCACTCCCATGTTCTCCTTGCCACTGTAACATCGTGATTAGCTCAGATTTGGCAGATTTAGCTGCTTCGACTTCTTTCAAGTTCCAGCTCTGCTGAGAGGAGTGTTGTTTGTCTTTGCACGGGGTTCCAGCTTTCTTTGATTTATCATTAGTCGGCTTGTAAGTTCAGGATAAGTTGTATTCATTTCTGTGACTAAAAAAAACAAAAAAAAAGAGGAATATAAAAAAGAATTATAGGAAAAAGGAACATAAATACACTGAAAGAATATGCACAGAGCCAAACTGAGGTTTTAATGCAAATGGCTGAGGAGATGAAAAACATACTGATTGAACATTCTTCAGGGTGAGTGAGTTCATTTGGCAAAGATTTATGTGAGAATTTTGTCTAATTTTGAAGAAGTCCAGAGAAATGTGAGAAATAAAAGTTTGGAGACATAACAAACTGGCATCCTACAGGGAGATTTAAAAGCTCTCCAACGTAATGCCAGTGAGCCGGTAATTTATCACAGTAGTGAAGCACTACTTGTGTTTACATCAGTGTTCTTTTTATGCACATTTTTAAGTATTGCGTTAGAAACGGATGAAACAGCAAAGTGTAAAAAAAAATAATAACTTTCTCAATTAAAAGAAACAACTTTATACTCTCTTGAGGTGGTTTTCAGCGTTTCAGAGAAAAAGTTGATTCACAAAAGGGAACACATTTGCTGAATATATTCTAACTTACAGAGAACTTTCTCATTCTTACTTGAGGCACGACGTTCTGAAAATGTCAAAATCCAAACCTCCCGTTTCCAGGTGAAAACTCTCCATTTTTCTGACATGTGTGCTCCATACTACGTTCCACTCTTTGCATCTTATTTCAGCCATGCTTAGCGTCAACAATTTACTAAATTCCTCTTTATGTAGCCTGGTTGATTAGCTCTAAACTAGAACATGGAAACACGCCTAATTTTCACAAATTTTCTGGTTTTCTCTCTTTTTTACAACATTTTAAACATTTGCTTGAAATTCGCATGATGAAATCATAGCTACTGCTTCTGACAAAATCACAAAAATGTAAGCTAAACATCAAAAAACCTGCAGTATTGTTACATTCTCTTCAGCACTCTTTTTCTTCTAGACAGTTGTATTAGCAAAGTTCTTTACATTTGTTAGCTGTGCTAAGGTTTTGTAAAACAACAGTGAATGAGGGCATCGTCTGTCCTGCCACTCAGTTTATAAATGTATGATTTTTCCATTCACTTGGCTTATGCACTGAGAAAGCGTTCCCTGTTGCAGGATAAATGTAGTTTTTGTGTCAACAGAGGACACATAAAAAAAGCCTCCCTGTCATCAGGTTTGTGTTGCATTGTGGGGTTAAACGAAGGCCATGCGTCGTGTTTATAAAGCATAAGTACATCTCAGATAATAATGCCTGGAACAAATTTGAGATATATATTATTTGCTTGCATAACTACATTTTCTGACTAGCTCAAACATAAAATCCATTTCCTTTATTTACATCTGCGCTATAAACAGACTGAACACCAGAGCGTGGTTTGGTTTCCTTGGAGACCGAACCATTAGAAAAAGTTAAAGACAACAAATTCAGCTTTTTTGAACTATAATGAAGGAAGTACAGATGTGAAAATTCCCTAATGTTTCTCAAGACTTAGTTTTGTTTCTTTCGCCAAATAGTTTGAAATGATTAAAATTTTCATTTCAAGAGAGCAATTTGGTATGAATTTTAGATTTAGGTTCTAAATGCGAAGGGAAAAAGCTCATAGGAGAAAAATGCAACTGCATCAATATTTTCTTTTCTCTCTCACATCATCATCAGAGAATTTTTTCAAACCATTTTTTAGTTTGCTGTTCATATTTTTTTTTCTCTCCTAATATTAGACCGCTAGCCCACCATGCGGGACCTCATCTGGCCTTTCAAATCAATCAATCAATCCCCCCGTCAGTCAGTAGAGCTGTCTGCGAACAGACTGAATGTTTTACTGGCTTTTTAAAATCTGCCTGTGCCTTTGAGGAGGGAAGAGAACTAAAGCTGAGTAGAACAACGGCGAGCCGAGGTTTCATTATCCTCTAGGCAGCCGTACTCACACAGCAGACAGCTTGTTCACGAAATGGATCCAACAACGGCCCTAAAACGTACGCAGGCAGACCTTTGTGGACCCTCAATAGAAGTTTGCTGCTCGGAGTGTTTGACTTTATTTCATGAATTTTACAAGTTGTCATGTGAAAAATCCGACTTTTTGCAGGTTTCGGCATCCTTTTCCATCAGATAGTTGAATATACTTCCTCTTTTTAACGTACATATCTGGCTTTCTCGTGGAATTTCTCGTCGTCATCATTGGCTTTGCTCCAGTCGAAAGTGTTACTAAGGTTCATATAGGCTCTATTTTCTTTTAAAAGCTGCGGTGCCAAAACCACGTATTTCACGGTTGGGTGCTTTTATTTAATCTGTCTCTCTCTCCGTGAGAGGCTTTCCAGTGCTCTGCAAGTGTCCTCCCTTCTCTCTCCGGTTCTTTCGTTCTGTTTGAACTCTAAAGCAAGAGAACAAATTAGTCTGGCTCTGCAGCCTCCACAACCCTGTGACATCTCTCTCTGTGCATTGTTTGATGATGGAGTGAATTTCTTCGTGTGCGTTACAGTGTGTTTGCTTATGCTCCGTGGATTGTATACAGTGCACAAAGGGAAGGGGGAAAGGCACCAGCTCAAAGTAGCTCGGCGATTTGCAGCCTGCTCCGTCAGACTCGTCATTCAGCAACGCTGCTGCGTAGGCATGCAGAGCATGAACACGCGTGTGTTTCCTGTTAATAAAACATGAGAGACACGGAGGCGTTCATGTTCCAGTGGTGGAACCTTTTCTGCTTTCTTCACTGAGCATGTTTGCAGAAGTTCCAGGGGCATAAACACAATGGCTGGAACTCTATTTTCTTCCGTCAGATTGGTATCTCAGGCTCTCTTGCGTTCAACTGCGTCGGATCTTACAAACCAGAGACAGATCAATGAACAGAATATTTTTGGGCGGCCCACTCCCACTTAAGCCTGTGACCCACACATTTTTTAGTTGGGCCTTCAAATCTGGAGTATGCAACTTTATTTAAAACAAAAAACAAACACTTTTTACTCAAATTGTCACCATGTCATGACAGTATAATGTGAGACAGATAATCTGAAAAATCACAGTGCTGTCTATCATCCTCATGTACGCGCCACTCAATGCACTAATAGTGGAGGAACGACTTACTGTCCCAGTCCATTGTCATAGATTGCCATGCTAACTAGCCTTAGCATTCATGGCAGGCTCTGCTTGGAGAAGTTTCAGCATAGCAGAGAGCAAAGAGATGAGTGTGAGCAGCGCACACATAAGCATGATTGTCGATTCTAAGAGCGCCCTCCTTGCTGTGTTTGGTTGTTTCTAGTGGGGTTGTATATTTCTGTAGTTAGCACTCGGAATGCATGAAGACGGTAGAGGAGCTTGATTTTTTTCACAGATTGTGTGTCTCATAGTATATTGTCACAACATAGTGACAGTTTTCAAATATGTAAATATAGGGCTAGGGTTATGTAAATAATATAAATAATTTTTTCATATTGGTGAAAAAACACTAGTTATGACTGAAATAATCTGCCCTTGAAATAATATATTTTTCCCATATTATAGATTAAAATGTCTTGTTCCTCTGGCAGATTATTTCACACATTACTAGTACTTTTTCTTCAGTATTAAGAAATTATTGACTTCAAACAAGTTCCTATATCATGTTTAAAAAGTTACTTGTCAGTTAGTTTTTGTTTTATTTCAAGTGTAAGATATTTGAGCTTAAAACGCGACCAAAAGTATTTGGTAATATTTTGTGTTTTTGCAGTGTAGCACTTAAAATTCCAAATTTTTCCTTTCTCTCTTTGTCTTCACAGAGGCTTCCATCTTGTCTTTCGACGGCAGCATGTACATGAAAGTAGTGATCCCGAACATCATGCACACAGAGGCCGAGGACGTCTCCCTCCGCTTCATGTCCCAGCGGGCCTTCGGTCTGCTCATGGCCGCCACGTCCCGCGAGTCGGCGGACACTCTGCGGCTCGAGCTGGACAGCGGGAGGGTCAAACTGACGGTCAACCTAGGTATCGTATAAACCGTCTCTTCTTGCTCAGACAGGAGCCCGCGCTCTTTTTTTTTTTATTGTTTCTTTTTTTTTAATATCTGATCTAACATGTACTAAACCAGATTTGTAGTCCGTCCTTGTAGTTGCATGTTAATGTTTTCGACTTGCCTGAAGTGTAAGTTCTTCTGCCTGGATGCCTTGATGTCTTTGTAAAGAGAAAAAAAAAGTGCATTGATCTAACACTTAACAAAGTTAGTTATGCTCTGCCGCGCATCTTTTGAACACATCATAGGTCACTTAGTCAAAGTAGTTTCATATCTTTCTTATTATTTTATACAGTTTCACCCCGAACACAGTAGTCCAATCAGCAGCATGTAGATGGTTGTTTTGCTGTCTATTCAGAACTAGCTTAGTTAGCATTTTTATTTTTGCGCTCCATTTTCTGTGGTCTTTTTCACCATTTATTTATTTTCTTTTCCCTCATGTTAGAAGGTCCACCGTTGGCCTAGCTGGCATCTCCTAGGCCTTGTTCAAAGATGGCACTCATCCCTTCAAAGGCCCAGAGCCTGCGGCCCATCTGGCAAACAGCCCAAAGCCACAGCGGCCAGCACACCCGCACATGGCAGCAGCAGAAGGACATAGCATCTAGCCTGGAGTTACTACCATGAAACGGATAACAAGAGTCTGATTCATCCCATAAGCCGCTACAATGAAAAGCAAACAAAAGTCTGAATAAGTTAGTAATTAAGCTAGTTTAGCTATAGGTAGCAATAGATGACACCAGATGCCTTTCATGGGTGTCTTTAGGCCTCAGTGCGGTGTTGGTGCTACGTGGCGCGCGGCTGTTTGCTCCCACTTTTCTGTTGCGGTTGACGGCACATGAACACAACAGGGTCACATTGGTTTCAGCCCACGTCCTGACGAACCCACTGCTCTGATATTTAGACATGGCTTTTAACAAGTAGGACTTTATTTTTAAAGAGACACTGAGAATGAGTCAAACTTTTTGGGCTCCAGAAGCTGGGTTGCAAAATCAATGTGGTCTTAAAACAGCTTGTGACCATTTTGAAATGCAAACAAAAAAGTAAATAATTATACAAAAATAGTAATCTGATATAGTAGAAGTAAAGTAACTTTGGGTATTGTCAGAGCCGGCCCAGAACATAAGCAAACTATGCTGCTACTTGGAAACCATAAGATCAATAAAAAGACCTTCTTTTGAATTAAAAGCTTTCTTAGTATAAAGTTTAAAATACATTAAAATTCTTTGAAAATTATGTCTATATTTGGAAGTTGTATTAACAGTTATAATTTGATGCTACCAGTTTAATCATCTTCATACCAGATAGATTTTATTTCTAATCCATCCTCCTGATGTAAAGATTATAGTGTGTTGTTTAAAACAAAATATCTAGACATGTAACAAGATCTAATAGCATCAGGCCTTGTGATATTACAATATGATATTTCTTCTAAAAACTATTATCATGAGGCCCAAATAAAAGTAAGAACTCTAAACTTAACATCCTGTGTCTGTGTTCTTTTTTTTAAGTAAGACAGGAAGTAGCTCTTCAGTAGTTGCCCGGTAGTATGATGTAATCGACTAATAATAATCCACAATGGACAAGCTGCCGTCACCTGGTTATATAATCATCTAAAAAGGCCCTATGAAGTTTTAAAATGTATAATTTTGTGTGGTTGTGCACCACTGGATGAAAGTTACTTAGCAATCAGTTCTGCATTCAGCAGATATTCCTTCTAAACTGTGAATGAATAGATGTATGAAACCTTTGCTCTATTGTTGAAAATGCAAAAAGGCAGATTTTTTTAATACATTTTAGAGATGTAGATTCCCCTTGTAATTTGGACAAAACAAAGCCAAAATGTATGTGCCTATGAATAATCCAAACCTGAACTGAATTATTTAACGCTAACTATATGTTTTTTTAAAACAGTTTTTAAATTCATGAAACCTTCAAGATTTTTGTGCAAAGATGGAAAATTGGGCTAGTTTTTCAAAATCATTGCTAACATTGAATCTTGTTCTCATTCATCCAAGTTCATGTCTGCTTTAAAAAAGTTACAACTACTTCAGTATACCTAACTATTAACAACAAATGTATGGTTTACCAAATCAACATATTTCATATAAAAGCACTAACAATGACATTTGTTCTTTACATAGTAACTGAAGATAAGATATAGTTAAGACTCCAGTAATGTACTAAAATGGTCTGCAACCCTAAAGTCAGATAAACTTTTATCCAAAATTTATTCACAGCAATAATTTATCTAAACTAACAAATACAAACTTATTCTGTGATCTGCTTAACTTTTGGCTAATAGGCTAATCAAAAATGGACCCCGTTAAAAAATTCAGCTAAAGGCCTTGTAAATCTTTGGCCGGCTCTGTACAGATTCATTGCTTTGACTTGAGCTACATCAGATTACTGCTTTAATCATATTGATCAGTTTGCAAATTGGTTAAGGGTGGGAGGGGGAAAAAATGGCCGCTGGCGTCATGTGTCCGTCCCCGGAAGGTGGCTTTACTTGCTTTTGGATGTCTGCAGCTGTAACCTTGAAGGATGCGATTTCATCTGTCACTTGTTCTCCCCTCCCCATCTAGACTGTGTCAGGATAAACTGTAACACCAGTAAGTCAACATTCTTCTTCTGCAGCCTTTTCTCCTTCCGTCAATATTTGATTGTGGTCTGTGTGCTAGGTGTGGAGGCATGAATGTGTGAATGCAGGGGATTGGTGGGGGGAGGGGACATTGGGAGCTGATAAGAGGATTTCTTAGATAAAAGTGGGGGGGGAAGGGGATGAGGAATAGCCAGAGATCAAAGCCATGCAAATCAGGCTTAATATACTTTCTATATTTTAAATGGCCCATTTTCAAATTAAGTCAAGCAGCTAGCTATGAATCGTTTTTTTCATGCATGCCTGTAGCAACTAACTGAACATCTGCACTCTCAGCCTTTATAGGGAATATTGGCTTTATATTTACTCATATATTGCAGTGAAATGTCCTGTACTTGTGTAGTGTTAATCCATGTTGTAGTATTTAAATCAACATGTTGATGCGGATGGTGTTTTATGACCTGTTCTTACTCAGAAAAAGGAGTGTGTTTTTTTTTTTTCTTTCTTCTTCCTCACCAGCCTTGTAATGACAGAGAGAAAAAATGAACAGAGGCGAGGGCATTCAGGAGAGTTTTCATTGAGGCTTGTTTATATGGGTGTATATGCATATAATAAAGCAACTGTGCACAGATTAGTCACTTACAGGCCGAAACGGACTTTCACATCCACTCACCATTGACATGAATGCCACCTACGTTGAGCTTTTAATGGTTTATTTGTGCAGTTCACATTTCAGGGTACTAATGATCACACAGCATACAACTTCAGTGATTATCAGAAACCATGAATTGGGTGGGCTAATTTGAATTTATCATGGCCTTTCTCTTATTAATCCACACAAAAGGAAAAAAATCCATCTTCAATGGCCCGTACCCTGCATGTTTTAGTTTTTTCTCTAGTTTAACACACTGGAATCAAACAATAGGTCATTAGCAAAACTTTACAGGTATGCTAAGGAGGTAGCTTGACTATTTAAACTCGCCTTGTTGGTTCACAGACTCATCTAAAACTGATAGAACTTCGACGCTTTGATAACTGGAGATGGACACACGTGATTTAAGAGCGTGCCGACCAACAACAAAGTACCTTCAACAACTTGAAGGTCGACTAAAGTTTGCAGCTACTCTGAGACAATCCAAATGCCTAGTAGAAAATAGTTTAAGCTGTTAGATTAAACAAAGATAGAGGTACTTAGCTACAGTACCAAACAATGCTTTTTGAAGCTCACAAACCTAAACCTTTCCAGTTTTCAAGCATAGTGCTGTCGGATCTTGTTATGACAAATTATATTTGTGAAAAGGGTACAATGGGGAGGTAGGACTACCTTAAAATTCTCCAATTTCACCTCAACTCAATAAATATATGGTTGATGTTTCTGGAAAGGCTCCAACCTCAGCACTAGTGGGGTTAAAATTTGGGTCCATGTCAAGAAATCCAACAATTTAAATGAGTTTCTAACATAATTTACAACATGCTTACAAAAAGTAAGTTGCCTCCCTACAAATAGCTTATCCAAATATTTGACCCTTGCTAATTCAAGAGAATCCACAATACATTCCACTATGTCCATCCAACACTACATTTAGTATTGTCACTCCAACCTGGAATACAGACTGATTCCTACGCAGCTTTAAAACTCCCAAATGAGTATGACATTACGTGTGTGTAAACTCCCACTAGAACTCTAAATTCTGATCATTGCTAATGGCGCAGATAGAATCAAGCTGTTTGATTTTTCAGTACTACGTCCATAATAAATACCACTTTGAGCCCGCAGACTACAACAATGAAGTGCATAACTACACAAAGCAAATTAAAGTCTTAAATTCTGGTGAAGAAATCTCTCTAGCTATCATTGCTTATAAAGATTTAAGAACTGGTTTCATCTTAATGCATCACCTCCAATAATCTGAGGGAAAATGCCACAGCTGCTTCTGTAAGACACTAGATGGAGCTGCATTGCCTCCTAGTGGCATTAAGAGTTATCACAACACACAATGAACTTGCACTTTCTGTGAACATCAAGTATCTATAACTTTGGAAAATGCTAGTATAAAGTATAGAAGCAAAAAAAAAAAAAGTTAGAATTCTTCTAGTTGAGTGTTTGTGTGAGTAACATCAAATATTATTTTTCTTTTGTTGTCAAAAACAAAACCAAATCTTTGTTTTATGCCTACAGTTGAAATCTAAACTTGATGCGATTAGAAAGGAAAAAAATAAATTAAAACTTAGACCCTGAAAGCCAGAATGCTTTATTAGTGAGTGATCTGTGCTTCATATTTCTAAACAAAGATTTGGTTTTGCTTTTGCTTGTGCCTTCCCCGTCCCTCCACTAACTGACCCTCATCTTCAGGCAAGGGTCCTGAGGTTCTTTATGCCGGACAAAAGCTCAACGACAATGAGTGGCACTCAGTGCGAGTGGTCCGCCGCGGTAAAAACTTCAAACTCATTGTGGACGACGACATGGCCGAAGGTATTGACGTTTCTCATGCTGTTCCTGATGTGCACGCTTCTGTGTGTGGTTTCCATTGCTTGAATATGTATTATATGAATATGTAAAATTTTATCAGTTGCTGTTGGGAAACATATTTCTTAAATAGATTTTTTTTCTTTGCTACTGAAAAGTAACATTGCACAAATAAAATCAGCGGAATGCCAGAACTCTCCATTTCTCGTTTGCTTACTGCATGTTGTGGTTTACAATAGTGTTAAAATACAGAGGAGTAAAAAGTTGAGTATAATCTCACTCAGGGGATTACGAGAAACTGTAAGAAAATTAATAAATTAATTGGGTTTATGTCAAGGGCCACTCTTAAGCAACAGCATAAATAAGAGATGTGTGCACTACGTTGTCATATATGCTGATTGTGGAAAAAATAAAAATGATGGGATGATTAAGTTAAAGGTACAAGCCAGACTTATTTTGTAAAATCAGTGAAACTAACATTAGCTTTTATTTGTCACCTGTAGAACAGCATGCCATTGTTAGCTTTTGTGGTTCCTATTTTTTAATAATTTTCTCCCCACATTAAACTTATCCAATAAACAAACTTTCACACTGGCGTACCTTGTATAAAAGACCAGTAAGTTCATTTATTTTTTTTAATCAATTTTTTTCTCTTATTTATTTGCATATTTTAATCAAACTTCTCCTTCAAAGGCATTTCCAACTATGAGCTGGCCTTTGTGATTCTTGTGCCTCTCGTTGTGCCATCAAACTAAATAAAACAAAGCAGAATAATCTACTTTTATTCATCAGAGGACTTTTAAAAAGACATGTATTCTGTGAAATCTGAATAAACTAGAAAATGGCAAAAGGAAAAACAATCTTTTAAACCTTTAGAATAAGTAGTAATGAATAAAATTATTCAACACTGCAACACTGCTGCAAAGTGACCTTGAAGTTTAAACAAAAGCCAGGTGATGTGAAGATCTAACAGTCAACTTGAAGATTTTTGTTCTTATCCCTGTTGACATCTGTCTTGCGTTTTGGCAAAACAAACTGGGATCTTCATCCACCCTGGTTTGTAAAAGTTGCAGGCGTTTAAATTCAAAAAATTTTTGGACTCTTAACTTGTAGGGGGTTTTTTTGTTTTTTTTTTTACACGTCTTTACAAGATGTCCTTAAAACTCTAGAGAGTGCTGTAGGTTTATTTGAAGGTTAATTTCTTTTTTTTTCCTTCTGCATTTTGTTGATAAAATGCTATAAGAAAAACACAAAAAATGGCTGACTTAGTTTGATGAAGCTTACTTACTAATTAATTGGTTGCTTTTTTATCTTTTTCCATTTTTTACATATAAAGTTTACAAAAAATGTTCAGAATTCCTCATCTACAGATATAGATCGAACAGATAAAGGGTTGCTAGCAGTATGGCATCCTTTTCTCCCAGTTGACTTTTACTCAGTTTCTCTCTTTCGCCGCCCTTCTTCAGGTCAGATGGCAGGTGACCACACCCGCCTGGAATTCAGCAACGTGGAAACGGGCATCTTAACTGAGAAACGTTTCGTTTCGTCAACACCCTCCCCTTTTATTGGCCACCTACAGGTAATGAGAGTAAAACATTTGCGATCAGTTTGTTTTTTGTTTTTTTTTCCCCTCATTGTACTTGAACCCTTCTCATTTATTGAAAATTCGGTCCGACCTCTCCCCAGAGCCTCAAGTTCAACGGTATGCAGTACATCGACATGTGCAAGAACGGCGACATCGATTTCTGCGAGCTCAACGCCCGCTTCGGCATGCGCTTCATCGTCGCCGATCCCGTCACTTTCAAGACCAAAGGCAGCTACCTGGGCTTGGCCACCCTGCAGGCGTACACCACCATGCACCTGTTCTTCCAGTTCAAAACCACCTCGCCTGACGGCTTCATCCTCTTCAACAGCGGAGATGGGAACGACTTTATTGCCGTGGAGCTGGTCAAAGGGTGAGTGGGATGGAAGTTTCATTAAGAAGCAACAGTACAGAAATAAGAAACTGATTTCAAAAGAACTGTTCATTGTTGTTGGTGGAGTCAGTTGAAATTTGACAGGGTTGGTCAGATCTTTGGTCCTGAATTTCAAATATTGAAACGTCTAAATATCAACCAGCTACTAAGAACTAGTTCTTATGTTCACATTAGTTTTACTAATAAGCAAGCCTTAAAATGGGAGGTTATTAAAAATGTGCAAGCATACAGTGATTTGCAAAAATTGTCTTTCCAACTACAAACATCAATCTTTTTAATTGAATAATGTGATGGATTAAGGACAAGGAGCCCTTGTTCTTTAACGTTCTTTATAATTCTGATTCTTGGAGATTGGAGTTTGTCTATACAGTGATGACGGCGGCAAAGTTGAACAATTTTACATTTTCTCGTGTCGCATCATAAACCCGCTTGTGCATGTCTGCATTTCACATGCGCAAATGTCGCTGGTTGCCTGGCTAGAAGATGGTAAGCAATCATCATGCAACTTTCATACGAAATTAATGGAGAGGGAGAGATGCTGTAACAGGTGTTCTTCCAGAATTGTCCTTTACTTCCATCCATCTTTTCATCAACTGTGATACACTTCACTGTTACTAAGTATGTTTTTGCAAGGGATGGTATGGTCTGGGTGATGTGGAACATTAAGCTTCCTCTGATATTGTTTTACATTTGGGCCACAAAGGGAACTTTTGGTCTCATCTGACCAGACCTCCTCCTTCCACATCTGCTGTTCCTCCTATAGGACTTGTGGTTAACTTTAAACAGGACTTGCTATCAAAAATGACTTGGCATTTTTCTGTAAAGGCCCACATTCTGGAGTGCCAACGTTGAGTTTACCACATGATCTGTGAATCTTTGTCACTTCTCTACCTCTCCGATTAATGAATAGCTTATCAATTTAGGGGAATGGCCATTGTCTTTCTAGGTGTGCATTTGTGCTTTTCCTATTCTGAGATGATGGATTGATAAATCCCTGTGACATGTTTAAAGCTTGTATATATTATTTTATAACCAAACTCTAATTTAAACTTCAACAAAACTCTCTCTCCGTCTGTTGTGCTCATTGGTCTTCATGATGTTGTTTGTTCTCTAATGTTCTCTGACAAACCTCTAGTCTTCAAAGATTGACTTCCTAAGGCAATTGGTTGCAAAGGATTTTCTTAGACATATCACATGAAATGTTAACTATGCATACCCTCTTCAGACTTTTATCAGTAAAAATAAAGCTTCAAACTATGATGTTTCTGGCACTTTACAATCATGAGTAACATCTTGTTGTTCTATGACACGAATTGGGAATGAAATACATTGAAGTTGTTTGTAACCTAAATTTTTTTTCCAAAAGTTAAATACGCTCGCAAGGCACTGTCAATCTCAGTGGGTAATCCCTGATTTCTTTGTATTTTGCCTCCAGAGAGCCAGAATTCCTTGTACTCTTTCAAAGTGGCCTTATTCAGTAGTTCTGCAGGCTTTCTGAAGTCCTTTCAAAGGTTGGCTGCTTTTCCACTCATTTTCGGCCCATCTGCTGCTGCCTCTCTCCTGCCAGGTTCATCCACTATGTGTTCGACCTGGGGAACGGGCCCAGCCTGCTGAAGGGAAACAGCGACAACCCGCTGAACGACAACCAGTGGCACAACGTGGTCATCACGCGCGATGCCTCCAACACGCACACTCTCAAAGTAGATACCAAGTCGGTCACGCAGAATGTCAACGGGGCCAAAAACCTCGACCTTAAAGGTACAACATGGAGAAACCGTATCTCCTATCTCTTAGGTGACCATCCAGAATATGAAAAGTTAATCACGTGGTTCCATTTTGTGTCCCGTTAGGTGACCTGTTTGTTGGAGGTTTGGGACCCAACATGTATCAGAACCTCCCTAAGCTGGTGGTTTCCCGGGAAGGCTTCCAGGGCTGCTTGGCATCCGTAGATCTCAACGGGCGCCTGCCAGACCTCATCAACGACGCCCTGTTCCGCAGCGGGCATGTAGAGCGTGGCTGCGAAGGTACAAATTGTGTAATTTGGTGGTTTTCATTTTTTGATGTAGCAACATCCAGGCAAAATTCTTGCTGGGTATTTGACAACACCTTAGTCCTCTAGTTTTAGATATAGGTCGTAGATTTTAAGTCGACATTAGGTAGTTGTAGTTCTGAAAGCTTAATGTTAGTCTGCTTTAACCATATAGATGTTTAGGATAACTGTCCTGTTGAAACACCCAGTGATATCCAGGCAACAACCATCTGACAATCAGATGAAAGAAAAATTGGTCAGGATGTTCAGGAACAACCCAGAAACCGTCATGGCTCAAGCTTAAAGGGGCAGTATTATGGAATCGGCTTTGAGTTTTACATCATGTTATAATGTCATTTCATAATCAAAAAGTTGCTTTGATTCTTTTATGGATGTTTAAAGACTCATTTAATCTCCCATGGCAACCATTCTAGGTTATATAACAGAGTATTGCTAGAGTAAACTAGTTCCCATAGCTGCAGTCTAACCCGAACTTCCACCTCAACAACTCCCCCTCTTAGCTTCTTCAGACTAGCCAGTAGTAATTAGCAAATACCTGGTGAAACTGCGCATGCAATAAGCTCATTAAAACTCTCTAACGTTACTAGTAGTCATGTTTGATATATATATATAACATTTCTATGACACATGAAGGTAACTCGGTTACTATATTAAGCTGTAAAATGATTTTATGTGGCTGGAAAATACATAACATTGCCCCCTTAACCTCAACATGGACTAAGTTTGCGCCAATCAGGAAATAAGCTCCAAAATCTGCACTTTGTAGCTCAGCTGTGATTTGCAACAGTCTCTGCGCACACAAACCAAATGACCTCTGGGGAGAAGTTTATAACCAATTGGGACAAAAATGAGTCTTTTTGTTCATTATGATAAGGATGATTTGTGATCAAATATCCAACCAGAATATTATCAAGACCTTCCCTATGACTATAAAACATGTTGTTTCCTTTATCTTCATAAGAAATGTTTAACCAAATATTAAGAATTCAGATCATTTAAATGTAGAGAACTTTAAACCTGAATTCAAACTACAATTCTTATCTTAAAATTCATGAAAGTTGTCGTATGTCGTGCAACCCAGAAAATGATTCAGATGCAATATGACGTTTATATTCCCAATAATTATCTGTAAACTTTCTACAACTGCATCTTCTACCAGAGTATTTGGTGGCTGTAGTACCTTCTATTTTCTCTAGAGGGCAGTAGCAGATTTTCAAAAGGTCAGAAGAGCTTGCATTCAGAGATGCACACACATTTTCACATCTAACAGTAGAGCTCCTCTCCCATTCTGCAAGGTTTCCCATGTTGTCTGAGGGGCAAGCGTAAACAAGTTTTCTGACTACTAACGATGCCGCTGCCTCACTAATCTTTTGCTCTTGTTTCCTGCTCTGCTCTGTTCTGTTTTGTTGTTTTTTTCTTTCTGCGCCAACAAAGTTGGTTTCACCAAAGCCGACCTGCAAGGTAGAGGGTTCAACTCCGCCTCTCGAAGGCCAGCTCGCCTGAAAGGTTGCTGTGTGCAATGCATCGTGGGTGTCACCATGGCAATAACGTCTTCCAGGTGCTGCGGCGGGGGAACTTGCTCTCTGATGTGGAAAAATATAAATAAGCAGCAGATGGAAAACAAATGGCAGGGACAAAAAAGAACTGATTGCTAAATTTAATAACATTTTAAAATTTATTGAAAGTCATGGATGCTCTAATTGAACAGCCAGTAGAGAAAATTGTGCAACTAACAATCCTAGCAATATGGACAGTTTGCGTGTTTTAAACATCATTAATTGGAAATTATAATTATTGTGCCAATGTAAGAAATTTGTCAAGATAAATTATAAACGATACGATAAATGCCCAACAGTAAGAGTTCAATCTAAATGAAAGTATTTAGAGATCTCCATCGAAGTGGGAGAATTTGTTGAAAGTAATACTCAAGTGTTCCACAGTTCTAGCATTTGTAGAAGAGTGACAAAAAGAAGCCAATTCTGATTGAAAACCACATAAAATCCCTTCTAGGTTTCCCACAAGCCTCTGTAGAGAGACAGCAAACATGGAAAACTGGCCTGTGGTTCAAAATTAAGCCTATTGACCTAAATGCATAAAGCTGCTGCATCATGCTGTGATATGCTCTTTTTAAGCCAGGAGAGGAAAGATGGACGCAGATGCATACAGGCCTAATCTGCAGTAAAACCTGCTGCAGACTGGCCAAGTTCATCTTCCTACAAAAATCCAGCCACAGCTATGATGGGATGATTTAATTCAGCGCCTATTTGCGTGCTACAATGAATGACCTAGTCCAAGTCCATGACAATATTTAAAACTTAATTTTCTGGTGGGAGTGAATTTACAGAGAAAAAGTGACAAGAATATGACTCAACATATCCAAAGCTGTTAAGAGACGTAGGCCAAAAGATTTTCCAGCTTTAATAGCAGTGAAAGGTTCCATAAGGAATGTAAAATATGTATTTATATTGTGGCAAACGTGAAAAAGCTCAAAAAGTGTGAATACTTTTGGCACTGTAGATACACGTTAAGCGCTGTGACGCTGCAGAGGCTGCGGCCGCAGATCAGAACCGTCATTGTGCCGCTGCAGCATCAAGCTTCTGACTTTAAAAATCAGTCACATCTCCTACTTGGATACTTTTTTTCCCCCTTTTTCAAGAGAGCGAGTCTCCTGCTCCAACACTGGAACCCACACATTCCATTTGCCTTGATATGAACACTGTACATACATGTGCACAGCGCTTGGGATGCCTGGTTGACTACCATTACAGTACATTACACAGTAAATGCACTTTCAGCTGGCGAACTTGCTCTGTTTTTTTTCCACTTAAAATGTCCTCCTCTTCTCTTCACGTCGTCTTGCACAAGACAACTGCTTTTAAACAAAGTTTACTTGCATTTGTCTGTTATCTATTTATTTATTTATCTGTAGTTTGTTTTATTTACTTGAGCTTGTTTCCTACTGTATCTGGTTATTAAAGGGGATTACTGTCGAGGTTTCTTCTCCTTTGACTGTGCAGACTCTTAATGCCGGATTGTTTATCTCGTTATCTATGCAGTGCACTTGTCCTTATCTGCATTCCCTCTCTCTATAGAAGTATTCAAAAGTGAGAGCTATGTGTGGTGTGAGGAATAGCAAACACACATCCAGTTTGACTTTGAATACCCTCCTCAATTCTCGTCTGGCTCCGGTGCATACTTTCAGATATGCGCCATGTGTTATTAAGTGCTTCATATTTGTTTCTTTTCTCCTCATGAGTTTCGTCTGTCTAGTGGATTTAGTGTTCATCTTGTCCTCTGACACTGATGTTTAGAAATGTAAGCCACACCCCGTTTTTGGCGGGGTTTTCTATATGGTTATTGTTAACTGAGTTTTTTTTTTTTCCTTTTTACCTGTTTGAGACTTGTCTTGCTTGTTCGCAGAGGGAATGCAGCGTTTAGAAGTTTTACTCCGATAAAACTTTCCCGAACCATGTCTGAATGTTGAAAACGTTGCATGCAAGGGTCTCTGGCTCACTTGCTGTTTTAAAAGAAAAAGAGAATGAAACCGGAGGATGTTGACAGTGTCATCACATCAGCTGGCTGACCCGCCTGCAGAAGCAACTCTTCAATGTAACCCTTTTTGTTTGCTTTATAATCTATAATCACATCGCAGTGTACGCTTCAGCTCGTTCTGCTTAAAGAGCAGGCTGTGGAGCAACCTGGCGCCTTTACATTGACGTGCCAGCACGACTGCAGCTTCGCCTGGCATCAGGCGGGATTCCTGAGACAGCCTTTAACCGATCTGTACTCGGGTCAGGCTTCCTGTGGCGGCACTGTCTGCTCCTCCTCAGTAGCGTAAATCTGTCTCTCTGGAGTGCATATCTTCTGCATGGGTCCTTCTCTCTATAGACGCAATAGCTGCCTTCACCATTGCCTGACTGCACACCGGTGGTATCTATTTTTTTCTCTCTTTTTGTCTCTCTCTCCTCTCTAGGTCCGAGTACCACCTGCCAGGATGACTCGTGCGCTAACATGGGTGTGTGCATCCAGCAGTGGGAGAACTTCACCTGCGACTGCTCCATGACGTCATACACAGGCACCCACTGCAATGACCGTGAGTCCTGCTCGCTCTCCCGGTTCAGCTTTTAATTTCTTTTGCAGAGAATACCTTTGGCAAGATGACTAATGCTTCACTTATTAACACTCCCGCGGTCTTAGCGCAACTCTCAGGAGGAGCACAGTAAATGTCACGGTCTGGCCATGGGGAAGCCGAGGAGGTGTCCCATTAGACCGTCAGTTCCCAAAGCCACATATTAAAAAAGTAACTCATGAAAGCGCACAAGTAAAAAAACTTGTGGGGTTCACATGACCCCATCTCTTTTTTCCGCAGGAAGATTAATCAGCAAACAGTAGACCAAATTTTATAAAGTTATTCATAGTGCAACACACAGGCTTATAATAACTGCTGAGCAGGGTTTATGATGTCTGCTACTGAACCCTGCAAGAGACACTGAAAGAGGGTCGGGAAAATCTCCCAAAAGTTTTTTTTATACATCCCAAATTACTTTTGCAATGTCCAGAGAAAGATTGGTAACTTTTTCACGATCCCATCATATTTTGGAGCACTGAAGCACATTAATTTGGAGAAATGTCACAAAAAGTTTGCAAAATCCCTCCAATAAGTTGCGGTTAGAGAAAATTCAGCCATCATTTGCAAACTATGCAGGGACTTACGATTTTTGCTAATCCTCTCAACTTTTCCATAAATCTGACCAATTACTTAATTTTTTTCTGTGTTTCTTTCTTTTCTGACCAATCACTGCAACTCGGCTGAGTTTTGACCAATCTTCTTATCCCCATTTTTTAATTTAACCTCCTGTTTCATGTCTTTTGAAAGTCAAATATGTATATCTGGTTCTACTTCGAGATCTTCTGTAGGATAAGCCCACGCCCCTTCTGTTCCCTGCTCTTTTTTCTTCCATTAAAATTGTCTAACCGGTTGTTTAGATGCATTATTGTGATTTTGTGAGCTGTCTTTAAACGCACCATGAGTGTATAGACGTTGTGTTGCCGCAAAGGGGAGACCTGCTACTGAGTCATGTTCAACAACTAGCCAGAGCCAAAAGGCAAAAGAAACTATCCTGAGTTTTCTTCCAAACAAGCCATGCAAGTTGAGTAATGCTGCTGAATGTAGATATGAGCTAAATTATGATTAGTTAGTCAATTCCACTGTACTCTATCATATTAGGCTTGTTAAGATGACTAATGTTGTTGTTACCTATTTTACATCCCTTGCTAGTTAGTTATTGTCAGGAATAAACAATCCTCTTTCATTTCTGTACAGAAGTTGTGCTCACTGCTACCCTTTCCACTTATTTAAAATAAATCTTTATAGAAAGAGCAAATAGTCAGGTTGGAGACATTAGACTAGAGGGCAGATGCATGATGATGATGCCGGGTTTTATCAGGTATGGAGGGATTATTACTTGATGAGAAAAAGAGAAGGAAAGTGAAGGTTATGTGCAGCAATTTCAACTTTTATGTAAAACCACACTATGGCAACAGTAAAGCATAAAAAAATTGCAACTTTGCGGTCAAAGTTGCAATTTTGGGAGCGCATATTATTCGACAATTCTCTGTCAGAAGCACAAGACCGCCACTACTGGAAAGTTCAAGGGAGAGTTTCACATCTCTAGAATCTTTTAAACAGCTAAGTTATCCAAACATACACAAGCAGTCACTGGTTGAGATTAACTGTATCTGCAGCTAGATGCAGGTTTTTCTGGCGCTTGTGGCTAAGATGGGTAGATTAGACAGGAAGTGGGCAGAGATAAAATGGAGGAAGACATGCAACAAAGGACCCTTGATAGGTAATCAAACCCCAAACGACAGCTAATATGTGGGAGCTGCTCAACTTCTACACAATGCGCCTCCCCAGATACTAGGATCTCCTGCAGGATCCTACAAAACTTTTGAGAGAACAAGCAAATGTACATTTGACTTTTTTCCCCCATCCGATATCCATTGTGGGGCTCAGTACTCCTCAGTGGTAAGAGCCACATTTTCATCTCTATAACTCTCTCCAAGCTTGCTCTCTTACTCTTATGGGTCTCATTTGCGATATTGTTTTCATATTTAAAAGAAAATGTCTTGTATTTCTGTTTCCTGAGGTATCGAGCCTCTAAGGTTCACGTTTCAGTGACATTCTGTGTTTGATGATGCTCAGCCATCTTCTACTAAATGTCTATCACAGAAGATGTAAAAGGGTGACTGTGGGGGTGTGTGTGTGTGTGGGTGAGCTCGGATTTCTTATCCCCATGACGACTGGGGACTCCCCCTCGGTAATCACGCTTGGCGGTCTTTCATTTAGCGTTTAATAGAGGGGGCACGGTGCTGCCGGGCCCCGACTAATGAGGTGGTAGAGGCTGTTAGTGGAGCTGCTATCTGCGAGCTCCGGCGTCCGCTAATCATCCAGACCTTTCTTGTGTCACAGCCGGCTGCTGGGTGCGACTTTATATCGCTTAAATAATTTTTTTCCCCCTTTCTCTCTCTCCCTCTTTCTATTTATTTTCACTTTACCATCTTTATCTGATGTTGTTTTCATTGGACTTCCACACAGGCAGAGTAAGTGACTGTAGCTCTAGCACGGTGTTTGGAACAGAGTGTTAATTACTGGTGAAGCCTTCATTAATCCACATCCCAGTGCAGTCAGTGGTGGCATAGAAAGTGGTTTCATTGATTTCAAACCTACACAAACAAACATAGCTCTTCTTAAAATGCAGAAACTGAGAGTTGTTCATTGTCCCTCTTTATGACATTGCAGCTATACGTCTTACTTCCCACTTTTTTGTTCATAGAAACGGATAGTATAGAAATGGTTCGCATTTAACATAAATCCCATGTATGCTGGAGCTGAGTTACCCTGGATTCAAGCAAACCTCCTTAGCCAACTCTGCTCTCTACTTGCAATATGTTTCTTTCACCACCAGATGGCAGTAAAAGCACAAGCAAGACCACACACTGTGTGTCCGTGCTGGGAGAAAATGAGATGCAATTCCCCAAGCATGAAATCAGCTTCCCAGTTCTTCTCCTGCTTTTGCCTCTTGTTGCTCCCTCATTGTTTTACACCCCTCCCCTTCTCATCCCTCCATTCTATATCAACCAATTGCCTTTTCAACAACTAAACTTGATGATCATTTAAAAAAAAGATAGCAATTTCCTGAGTGATGCAAACTTCAGTGTCGGCCTTATTGCCATCAGTTTTATTGCTTGGTTGAAGTGGCTTGATTAAAAAGAAAAAAAAAAGGTGTGTGTGCTCAGTGCGACTGTGTGACTTCTTTCATTCGACGAGGACAGTGCTGAGGGAGAGTTTCTAATTAACAATGTGGAAATGGAGCTTCTGCCTCTGTATCTCTCGGCCTTTCTCTCTCTGATGGCTGGCAGCAAATATCAGTAATTGTCTCCCTCTCTGACTCCGACATTGTCCACAACGAAAGAAACTTAGTTAAAGGGAAAGTGAACTCTTCTGCCAGTTATGCCGCTCCAAGTTTGATTGGTTTGAGCGGTTGAGCCTTTGCAGCTAGCAGGGAATGTAAAAAGCACCTCAGCAGGGAAAATTCATATATTCTCGCACACCTCACTGAAACGCAAAGAGTATTTGCTGGGATCTCTGCAGCAAACGGGGGGGGGGAGGCATTTTTTGGCGTTGCCGCAATGAAACAAGCAGGAGGGTACGTGCCGTTTCTATCCCATTTTGGTTCCGGCACAGTGTCGTGCTCATTTCTGCCTCCTTTTCCCCTCCTCTTCTTTATGACAGGGTTCATTAATGCCACTGAGTTTTTGCTTTTGACTGCGAGGCCATCAAAGCTTTGGGCCACTTGGACGCTCCGAAGCTACAACAATTACCCGGTTTACATAACGGGATTATCTCCGCAAAGGTCACTGAGTCATGTGTGTGGTAAACAGAACGAAGACGCGGGGGTAGGGGGGGGAAGGGGCAGGCGGCGGGAGACAGAACCCTACTCTCTCTTGGTTTGATGCTGACATCAGTAATTGCACAGATAGATTTTTTGGAAGTGAATGAATTTCTCTGTCAGCACGATTCCAGCAGCAACCCTCTGCTCCTGCTTAACCCAACGGCCGTGATTTATTTTCCAAGGCGTGCTCAGAGGGCTGTAACCATATCTGGCTAACTGCTTACATAAATGACAACACAGTAGTGGCAGCATTGCTCCTTTCACTGTTGGGGAGCAAGGGGGAAAATATCCATGGTGTACTCATCTCTTGTTATGCAGCAAAAAAAGAAGAAAGAACTAGAAAAAGGAGAAACAGAAATGGTCAGACTGTGTTGTTCAGAGCAGACAATCCAAGATAATTCCACTGACACCCAAGCCCCCCATTTTTTTTTTGTTTTTTTATACCGAAGTGGCTGCTTCACGCCACTGAACCAGGAGGATACACACACACACAGGCAGCAGCAGCAGTCGGTTTGGCATGACGTCAGGGTTGAGTGAGGGTTTCTGAGGATAAACAAACCGTATACGCACCCATCCAAACACATACACACTCCCTTTGTGGATATGGAGAGGAGATTTATGAATATTGAAGGAATTTTCATTGAAGCAGTGAATAATTTACCCGGCTGTCTCTGTAAAAAGGGATTAAGTAGCTGGAGCTGGCTGGAACTGGCCGGCCAGGTGTTGAGCCGAGGCTAGCTTGGCTGCAGAGCAACCCTGGACATCTATGAATTTGGCTCGTTGTCAGCTGGACACAGATGTTGGCTTTTTTTTTTTAGATGATAGTTTTACCAAAAAAAAACCCAACAAATAAACAACTGCCTTCTCAAGCAGCAGATGCAATTACAAGGTCAAGGTTTTGAGAGGAAAATAAACAATGGTTGTCTTCAGTTTCTTGGAGAATCTGAAAGGGGCAGTGTTATGTAAAACTGACTTTTTGGAACTTTATATTGTGTTGTAATGTTATTCCCTCATTAAAAACATACCTGGGGTGTTGCCCTGATTCTTTCATGCATGTTTGAGAAATCCTTTTATTTCCCATGGCAACCACTCAGTTGCGCAAAATGCCTGGGTGGACCTAGCTCCACCTTAAAGGATGAAGCTCCTCCTTTGAGTTGGAGATTTTCAATCTAACAAACTTCTGCGTTACAGAGAAACCCTCCTTTCACCTCCCCTACTTAGCTCCTTCAGACTAGCCGACAGCAATTAGCAAACATCTGGTGAAACTGAATATTTGCTAAGACAATTATATGAGCTACTAATGAGTGCAAAGCTGGTTAAAAAGGTTGCTAAAGGGTTAATAGAGGAGTCATGTTGTCATGACTTCCTGAAAGCGGAGTGTCAGAAAGAGCAGGAGTTTATTAAAAGATCAGAGGGCCAGTTTGAGTTACAAAGTTACAATGTCAAATTTCTTTTAAGTTGTATTTGATATCATCTGAAGGTAACATAGTTTCTTAATTGCACCATAAAATGGCTCTACATGCCTGGAAAGTACATAACAGTGCCCCTTAAGTAACCTTTTCCAAAAGAACACTTATAAGTAGAGCACTTCCCTATAGATACCACAGGTAGATCAAAAATGGGCCAAAAGTGTTCCATAGAGGATGATGTATCCTCAGGGCATAGCTTATCCCAAAAGCACACTTGGAAACAGTCATGCTCTCTTTGGTACAATACTTCTTAGGATGTATTGAGCATTGCGCATTATGTGCACCGTTTCTCCATCACTACCCATAAAATCTCCACATGAAATTCTCAATTATTGCTACTGTACAGCTTTTTCCCTGCTGTCTTTATAGCTGAAAGCAATTTGACTGTTGTTTGCCTCTCAGCAGAATGTGAGTCTCTAGGTGGTGGAGACCCTCTGGAAAGGACGATGGCGTCGGGCGCAGCAGGATGCCCACGAATAAAATCTGAGATCTGTGGTCACGAAACAACAGATGGCGAAATAATATTTGAGGATGAGCTTCCAAAGTTTATTGTCTCTGAAATGAGAACTCTGGCCAGTGATGAAATTGTTTTGCTGGTGTCAAACAAGGCATGTGGGTCAGACGACGGATGAGTATTTAAAGTATTCGAGCAAGATACCTGTGCCCTCTGCTTGCCTCATTATTGTCGTTGTAGTTCCAACTGTGGAAGATAAATCTGGTTAACAGAGATTTACAGAGAAGATGATTACAGGCCAATAGCTTTGGCCAACACTTCTGTAAAGCACTTGAGAAGGGCTGACCTCTGACAACGAGTTTGACTTTAGGTGTAAGCATGAAATATTTTTTGCTTTGAAAGAAACTTTAGATCTACACAACATACACAACAGACATGTTTTATTGATGCCTCAAAGACCTTTGATTATGTAAACCATGACAAGTTATTTAAAAAGTGGTATAGCAGGGGATGTCCCCAAATGTTTGGTTAGGATTCTTTTTTCTTGGTATGCTAATAATCAGTCAATGTATGTCAAATGTCAAAATTCCCAACATCTGTTGAGATTAAAGTTTTTAAGGTGGAAGCTGGTGAGGGTACCTCGAGGAAATAGTCAAATGTTTGTAGACGCAGGTGTGTGTCTTGATTACAGCTTTAGCCAGTCAAGGCTAAAGCTGAAAGGCTTCAGCCTTTAGCCTCCATCCTTTTTCCATAGAAAAGGATGGAAGTAGAAAGTCCAAGTGATTTTGTCCATACTCCCTTCCTGGAATTTTCCTTTACAGACCACTACTTATTTTAGCCGTGAACAATAACAAATTTTACAGAATAGAACAAAACCGTGGCGCGCATCAACTCAGACAATAAAGACAATAAAAACAAAGTACAGTCAAATGAAATGAGATCTAGTTGGTTCTGCATACTCCATTTGGTCCAGATCCTACAAAATGTTCTTTTTTCAACCTTTTCCGTAACGTGATAAACTTTAATCCATTCATCAAGAGCCGGTGGTTCTGCTTTTAATCCCTTCCTTGTGACAGAATTTTTGTCCTTATTGGTCCATGTTTCAAACATAAAATTGTTCAAATACAAAGTTTCACATTTGGATGACATTTACATAAAATATTTTTTTAATATGTTAGTGGATCTGTACCCACAAACATACTATCTCAAATGTTCGTGGCAATCCCATATTTTTTGGGATTGTCATATTTTCTGGCAATCCCAAAAATTATCAAAGCGATTGGCTTCCTTCGACCCACAAAGTCTCCAACAATCGTCCCTGTTACCGTGATGTTTCTGAATTGGTGTAACACAAAAAAAAAATCCTGCAATATTTTTCTGCCATGTGTTTGACCAGATCGAGATCCACTGTAGTTGGCATATTTCCTCCCAGCTCTCTCATGTCATCGTTTCTTTTTCACCATTTCTTCTTCTGTATTCTCTTGTGTAGATAACTACATGGCATTGAATAAGTTTGAGATGATTGTCCTGCCAGAACTGGACTTAGTTAATGATAGAAACACCTTCTTCAACTGAGATTGGCCTTTAAGACTTCTATTAAAATAATGTCTTATTTGGAGGTAGCTAAAAATAAATCATCTTTTTGAGACGATGATCCTTCTGTAAGATATCAAAACTCTCAAATGGCCCTTTAAGGATGAATGGATATTTTTCTACTTTATGGACTCAATGGCGTTTGAGGCTCTGTAGAAAAGCTTTTTGTTTTTTGTTATTTATCATATTTATGCCTCCATTCCTGGGACTCTGTCGCCACCCTTTGGCAACCTTCAGTTCTTATTCATTTATCTCTGTATTGTTTCTATTTTGCCTATTTATTATTAATGAACCCAGTGCTCTACCTGTTCAACAAATTTCAGATAAACACACCATACCCAGTGCAGGGGTGCACAGTGGATCTGGAATTTTAGCATGCCTGCTCCGTAATCACTCCGGATCATTTTGCCGCCTGATGTGGCATCCACCCAGTGGAGCTACATACAAATGCAGGTACTTCTTTTCTGCCTTCATCTTTCATCTTCTTGTTTCTGTGATGTCGCGAATATTTTATACGCGTTAAAAGAAACAAAAAAAGACGAGACCTGCATTCCTAGTTCGTTTGGGGCGAGGACGCGGAGGTGTGCCAGTGAGGTTAATGATGCTTGTCCAGCACTGCGCCGTGTCCCGGTGATGAGATGGGGCGTTGCTTGTGTCAATCGATGTGTCACCATGGCGCTCAAAGCCTCGGTCTAATTGGATACACGCAGCGCTGTGGTGTGAAGTTCCGCAGTCAGAATAAAGGGAATGTAAAAAGAAAAAAAAGGGGTTAAGAAGATAGAGGAGATGTAGCGGTTTGTCTTTGGATCATTTATATTTATTATGGACCACATGTATCTAAGCCATTAGACTTCCTGCAGGACCAACATTGAATCAAACAGGTCTAAATCTGATGTGAAAGTTGCTGCTCAAAATGATAACTCTGCACAGTGTTTTCTTCTCTTTCTCCTTGCTGACTTCTCTTACTCATAAGCCTGAACTGATTAAAGTTCCTGACAGAAGTTCCTTGTGAACCATCAAAAGCTTCCCGAGCTTCTTCTCCGTTTCTCTCACATTTATGCATTCTTTGCACAGCTCACAGTGACCTTCGCTGTTTTTCTGTTGCTGTATCAGCAGTACATAGTGAAACCAAACGCGCTCGACTGTGATTGTGAGACACGGAGTGCGACTGGTTCAAAGCAAGATCAACTCGCACAGGAGCACATTATGCAGCCTTCTACAGTAATGTATATGATGGCTATCGGGTGGCCACAGAACAGGAAAGGTTTGCTAACATGCCATAACAGCCTCAGATTAAGTATTTCAAATTTGGCCTAGCTGAGCATCTAGCACAATGTAACTTTTTATTTTTGGTCCATGGTTTTATGATCCTGGATCTATAGATCTTAAAACTAAGTGGGCTAATGTTACAAATTTAGTTCCATTCATGCATCATTGACACTAGTGTCACATTAATGCTCTTTAGCAATTTTTGTTGGACCACTACCACCCACGAGTAGCTGAAATCTAATACTAAAACAAAATATACTTTAAGGTGCATTAAATGTGCCCTATATTAAAAATCACTGTGGCATTATCACAGAAGCTAATATCTGTGGTTGTCCTTATCGCCACTCTTGGGGCTACAGCCAATCAGCGCCAAGTGAAATAAAAGTGTTGAATTAGCTCGTTTGGAAACGCCAGCCAATAGTATTGTTCCTAGGTACTTCAGCTTCAAAAGTTGCATTTTCTTTCAAATATTTTACATTTGCTCTACGAAAAATGTTGTGTAAAAATGTTGTATATATAGTTACAACATTATATATATAGTTTTTCATAATATGTGTAAAGTTGCGCTCCATAGGAAAATCCTGGCCTTCTTTGACTGTTATGAGCTGTTCACAAAGTTTTATTCCGCTATTGCCAAAAAAACAACACAATTTTCCATTTGCAGTGTTTCCAATAAATAAGAAACTTACTGAAAATCACACATCAATAAGTTTAACATGATAAGTCAGTCAAAAACAATCCTTCAACCACTTCCTGTCATCTTCTTCATGTTTTGCACCAACTTCAACATCCTGTTGTTGATCACGTGACTCGTGTGATGCGATTTTGCAAAATAAATTGCAGTGTTTCCATCCAAACTGTGCAATTATCTGATCGATGGAAACGCAGCTACTGTTTATTCCCTAAATTAAACCGCCTGATTTTATTTTTCAGAAAGTTCTCCTTCAATCACATTAAAAAAACAAAAAACACACACACACAACTTAACACCTCGCTCTGTAGACATTCCAGCCAAGAAAATATGTGGAAGCCTTCCCAGTGTGATAAATAAAATCATACCTTCGACCGCTGTCTCTGCGTACACACTCCTGCTCCGACACGCTGCAGGCTGCCTCCACGGGCCAACGAGAGAGAGACGTAGAGCGGGAGGGGAGGGGATGATTGAGCTGCACACATTACAGACAGTTACGATGAGGGGCATCCATCTGTTTTGGTGCCAGGCGGGTAACCTTGAGGCTGTCTGAGCGTTCCCAGCACCCACACCGGCCCCTCTCCAAGGCTCGGCGCCTGGCCACAGACACATCCATCAACGCGTGTTCTCAGACACATTTCAGGAGCCCCAGCAACACATACAAATCACCCAATCAATACCTCCGACACCTCGCCTGAACTTCAGGGTTTTTGTTGTGAAACAGTAGCACGCGGGTTTCTGGCACACAAGTTTTATGCATTTGTCTTTGGTTTTTTTGGGTTTTTTTAATCAATGAGATCATTGGCAAACACATCTCTCATAATTTCATTTAAAAAAATTGGGTGGGCAGGTTAAAGTGGAAGAAAATAACATTTTAACAAAGAACACACTTATTCAAGTTGCTTCTGCAGTGGCTTTTATGATATTCTTATAATTACCAACACCTTTCAGCCTTGTTTTAATGGCTGCTCATCCTCATTTGCTAGGATTTTTCTTTAATTTCTCTTCCTTCTCTCACATATTCATTTTTCAATGTGTGCGGATTCTATTTTGGCCTGGAGCCGTTATTTTATGCGCATCCTCTTGTGTACAAATAGCTGCTTGTGATGTAATGCTATGAATGTTTTCATTGTGTTTATTGTGTGCAAACTCATGGCTATCAATGTGTCTGTTTCTGTTTAAATGCAAAGAGTATTTCAACAAACTGAAGTTGCTGTAGTAAGAGTGAAGGCGACAGCAAAAATATGATCATTTTTAGTAGTATTTGTATTACATAATATATATTCTATATCATAGCACATAACAAAAATTCCATCTTAAATTGGTGACGCCAACCGTTTGAAATCCTTTCAGGATCATAAAATTGTATTTATCTTCAAAATATGTTCTTTGACAGTTCAAAACTCTGAATAAATATTTTTTGTTAAGGCTCATATTGTGAATGTTTGCAGTAGTTTTTGTCTTAGGTCAGCTCTTCCAGTGACACTTCTAATAAAGTAGATGCTCATGGAAGTGCTTCAACTATGAAATTTTCTATTTTCTTAGCTATTCTAGAAACTTTAGGGAGATCCCGGGCTAGAATGCTGACAGTCAGAAATCTGTGGACTTGGCAACAATGTAATAGACCTCAAAAAATCTAGGGAAAGTTACATTTGAGGCTTTCCTTTCTGCAAATACTGAGGACAAAAACCTATTTCATAAACCATCCATATGCAGTTTTATAATAGAATAGAACTAAAAAAACTCTTTACTGTCCCTCAATAGGTAGAACCAAGTGTACCAGAATCAAAGTAACAGGCAAGTGGAAGCATGTAGATTTACACACACAAAAAAAAATACTTGTAACATCTCTGTTTTGCATTGTTCAAATAAAAGCTGCCTTTTTTCATCATTTGTAGTTTTAGCTATCATCTTAAAATGATGTTTCAGCTAGTAAGCAACCATGATGAAATAAAGGGTTTTTCTGGAACATGAAATCCTCTCACATCGTTGAGGCTTTGTTGTTGTTTGCGATGTGCGCCCGTTTTGAGTAGTACCTGGGCTGGAATTCACAGGATCCAGCTGCATCATGACCAGATACATTATTTCTCCATGGTGTGGTCAGCTTATTGCAGATTCTACATATGTAAGGAAAACCTAACTATGAAATTGTTGGATTAGATAGCCGATCAGCTCAGTTCAAGCATCCTACATGCCGAAATGAGTAAGACTTTTCCATGGTGTTCCATAAGACTATGAATTGTTAACTATTAGATCACTGCTAGTAATATGTGAGTGCTTAGTCATCTTGTGTTATTGAAACAAAAGCTAGAAAGTAGTTTGATGGGGGTGTAACTTTAGGTCTATGCATGTTCCCTCACATTGTCTTCATGACATATTTGTTAACCTGCTGTGATCAATTGACATCTTCTCATTGGTTCGGTTCACCATTACTCCCACCTATGCACTTTGTACAGTGCGGTGGACAGTTTCTGAAATGCCAGACAAATAAAAGCAATTTGTCATTGGTGGACAGCATTCCCGCCCGGCTCTCAATTGCGTTCCCTAGTACATACAATAACTCTCCAAGTGTTTACAGCAGCAGTTTCGATGTGTGTGTGCTTCACAGAGTGAGGTGACTCGGTCTCATTTCATTGCATCATTGTTCTTGCACTCCTATTTACTCCCTGCTTTTTCTATTTTGTCCCTCGGCTGTGAAGCTGATAGGCAGTCATCAGCAGCAGGGCGCTAAACTGCTCCAAACGCGCCTGAAAGAATATAGTTCTCCGCTGTACAGCACTTAAAGCGTGGTGCTTCATCAGGAACAAGGAGCTCTGTGTGCATTGGCCTGTTTGTGTTCACCTCATGTGAGAACTGCCTTTCCGGCTGGACTTACACAAGCTGGAAGCTCAGAAACACCTGATAAAAACTGCGTAGTGTCTGATGCCTTCTGTCAGGCAACATTTAGCTCACGCCTCGCATACAGGCTTTGGTTCTCCCCCGGTCCCTTTCAGCTCATTCCTGGCTAGTGCTTGCAGTTCGAAGGTGTGGGTTTCCCAACAGAGCAGTCATGTCATTCACTAAATTCAATTGTCACAGTGAGGCTTGTTACATTTTGGAAGGATGCAGGAGGAAGCAGTTTGGCCCTTCGAGCAATAAAAAAAGATGAAATTGCAGCGGGTTGATAGCTTGCAGCCATTAATTTTAGTCATTAAAGGCTCTCAGTTGAAGAACCCTGTGGTGTATCTGAGGAGCACAGCAAGAAGCAGCAGAAAGGTTCATTCTCCATTGGACAAAAGTGATGGTTTTCATCAGGTGGAGGCATTTTTACAAGCAATTACCTCTGACATTTATTTCCAACAGGAGCCGCCTGTCCTCTCTGGCTTTTTATGCCGACATGGATCGGAGTTTAAGATGTTCTCAAGTTTGACACCACCTTCTCTCATTAGTTATCCTATTTTCTTCGGTATGTCAAAAGCTTTTTGACAATTTTGGTGAACAACTCGCGTCTTATTGGCTCAGATGCGTGTGGGTTGAGTTGCTCTTTTTTCCCAAATTACATACTGATAAAACATAGTGTGTCGTCCATGCTACGTCCTTTTCCTCTTTGCTCTCAGTGTTTCAAAGGAGTTACACAGAGGTGTGTATTTGGACCCCTGCTTTTTATTTTCTACAGAAATTATTTTTGTGATAATTTATCTACTAAATTTATTTAAAAAATTTCCAAATGATAGAATTATTTATTGATTAGCTCCATCAATGTTTCAAGGCCTTGGTGTAATTAAGTTGTATTTAACAAACAGAGGTGGACAAAGTAAACTTACGATGCTGAAATGGCAAAAGGTTGAAAAATCTTTCAAAAATCAAAACTGTTTAAGGGGCTAAAATTTAAATGTTAAAAAAATCAGACTTTAGGCATTTTTATTGATCAGACTTTATCATTTAGAAACTTTAACCTCAATCCTACTTGCTTTCCATCCAGCTAAAGAAAAATGTTTGGTTAACACCACAAAAGCAAATCAGCTTTTGGAAACAGAATGGCCTCCTATGAAAAAATGTTCAATTCTGAAGTAATTCAGAATGGAAAATGTTTTTGTTTGTAGGTTTAAAACATTTTCAGCAATTTTCGTCATGCACTTCAGTTTGCAACATTTGACAAAAAATAACTTTATAAAGTTCTAACATTTGTAGCCTCCAAATTTGTCTTGAGGAATCAATATATATATATTTAAAAAAAAGTAATGAAAGATTTGAACTCTAGATTGAAATCTAATTACATATTCACTTGATTTATCAACTGTGATTTTTAGGGTACACTAACTTTTGCAACAGTAATTTAAAATGCATGGATTTATTCAGAGGTTTGCTGTGAAATCCCTCTGCATTGCTCTGAAATTCTGCCCAGCAATTACCGAAAGTGCCAATTTATTCCTTTGAGATGCATGCTACACATCTCACATTTTGTCAGCTAGAAGTAAATCTATTCAGTCCATTTTGTTGTACTGATTCAATCTTGAGCTAATTTAAAAAAAAAAAAAAAAAAGTCAAAATGGATGAATATATGAAACCGGAGACCTGTGCTCCAAAATGGTGTTGCATTAAGTCCAATTTAGATTTCCACCTATATAAAAACTCCTTCATGTTCATAACAGGTGTTTTGTCATGTTTATGTCATATCGGTCTTCTGAACACCCCTTCAAATAAAGTGTTGCCCATCTAACTGTACGTAATTGTAACACGGATTTATTTTAACACGGTACACTGCCTTCTGTACAAAAACCCTAATTCCCCAAAAATTGATGAAAAGGCTGATACTATTTAATAATTTCGAGCAATGCTGAAATCGCCTGTGAAGGTACAGAAACATCACACACACACACTCTCGAGCCGACCGTGACTCATGTCCTGATTGTCACAGAGTACAGTGTTTAAAGCTGAGAAAGACCACACGCTCAGTGCTTAATGTTCACCTCCTGCTAATTATCAACCTTTCACTCCGCTTGTTGCTCTCTCTACCCATGCTGTCTCTTTCAACCACTTTATTTCCCACTCTTTTTTTTTTTTTTCCCCTGCCATTCCGTTTTCTTGGTCTCCTTTCCTAAATGTCTACAATTATTGTGTCAGCGGCTTCCTAGTTCATCGTTTTGCCACCCCACGCCGCCCCTTTCCCCCTCCGCAGATGGCTGCTGCAGACTTTCACAGCCCGAATGTAATAACTCGTTTTTCGGAATTCGCTGTCACAACGTACAGACTTTCCCACCTGCCTTCATTGTTGCCATCCAGGCTGAGGCACCGACGCCTGATGGCTCCCGTTCAAAGCCGAATGTGTTCCGAAGCACATATGAGGTCGTCCTTCAGAAGAGTTTTCTGAAATCACTCCTTGCTGACTTAGTTTGTTTGATTTCATTGTCCTTATAAAATCCAGAAACTCCAGCAGAGATGGAGCTTTTAAAACGTGAGTCCTAGTAAATCTCTAGTATGCCTCTAATGTACTCATCAGTACAAAAGGCAGTTCCTTTATTTTTTTTCATTCTTCTATTTCCACCAAAGTGGTTCTTCTTGGATTTATTTGAAGAAACACGACGTGGAAAAAATAAAAATCCTGTCATCTAAAGGTCATCATTTATATTCATTATACAATAGCCCACATGAATATGTAATTCTGATTTGCTCAAGGGCTGTTGATTAATTTCACATAACAGCACTTCTACATACAGAGAGTCCTTGTCCTGTTTAGTCTAATCCTTCCGGGATGTTTTCAGGAACGATTTTTGTCAAGCAGGAGGGCATAAATTTGACATTACCAGATGTGAATTTTTCAGGAGATCAAGGAATTATCTGTGTTTGTTTCTTTTGGAGAAAAGGACATGTCGGATATCTCCTCCACCGTTTAAATTTTTGCCATACTTTACTTCAAAGAGTCAGAATTTTGTGTTATCTTCTGAGGCAGCCTCGATTAGTAGTTCTGCAGCGTCTATGTGGGTTTATTTTAAACCTTGCCCTTTGGCTGCTTTTTAATTAATTTCTTCTCCTGTCCTTGTACCTGACCATGATAGGATATTGTGCAAAGTGCGCCCCCAAATGTTTCTGGACGAGTGATGAAAATTGGCCACATTTTTAGATTTAAGAATAAGGTCTTTTTTTTTGCTAAAAACAGTTTCAGATTCGAGCAAGGAAACAGGAATGAATTGTCTTTTTTGACAAATTTCTCATTGCAAAGTGCCAAAAGATATAATTGCCTTGCTAGGTTGTCTGTGTAGACAAGATATTGCTTCCTTCATGTTTAGGCGTTTTGATGCACGAATGATTCTGAAATCACAGCTAAGCGGCAAACAACAATGAACAAATGACACAAAACAACATTCACATGGAAACAGTCATGCATTGGACTAAAAATGATTTAAAAAGCATCAATGGTCCAAAGAAAAAACAACAACTCTAAAGCAGTGGTGTTTTTCTTTTCTTGCCATTTTTTAGCATATATAGTTTTTTTTCCTTTTTTTTTTTGCATTAGTTTAAGTTGTATAAAAAAACAAAGTCCCATCACATCTATGAAGAATCAGTGTCTCCTAATATCTTTATATCTTTCCACTTGTTATAGTTGGTGTGCTTGGTAAAGGGTATAAAATGTAAAATATGCTTCTGCATCATAATCATGTAAGTTACTTTTGCTACGTCTTGTTCTATTTTCTATCCATATTTAGAAAGTAATTATGGATATTATGGAATATGTGGAAACTTAATAGTCTTTACACAAACTTGTAGTCAAAGCACCCATGTAGTCAAAGTATTTTTTAGCTGAATCAATCAAAAGATACATCACATCGTGAAACTGAAACCATGGAATCTTCAATGCTGCAGACAAAGCCTCTGCATATCGCAGCATGAGTTTGTGGAATTTTTTTCCTGTTATTGCTGTAATTTTTAACACTTGTCAACTCCCTAAATGACATATTTAAAAGGAGATGCTCATTCCATAGAATGTTTTGTTGGCAGCCTGGATTAGCTGGACAATAATTTGTGACTGAACCAGCCACACGGCAGGCGAGGTCGCATCAGTATTTACTTGAATCATGTTTTCTTAATAGAAGAACCAAGTATGTATTCATAAAGTGACACATTGCTATTGCACACCACAAGAAAGCCTTAAAAAATTATTTTCAAGTGACTATTAAAGAGCTATTGTCTAACTTACTGACTGCTTCCACATAAAAAAAACTGAAAAGTGTTTTCTTGTATGAGGTTACATTTTTATGGAAAGCTATTAACCAAAATAAAAAAAATTAAAACCTTTATATAGATCTCTATAAAGAGTTTGGTCAGCGCACCTTTCACCCCTCCCTGGGAAGCTCCACACATCTTTTCTAAACTGACCTCAAATCCAATTTCATTTAATCGTTTTCTCTCTCTCCAATTTTTCCGTCGTTATTCCTTTTCAAAGTCTTAAAACCTTATCGAAAAAGGTGCACTAAATCAGTGGCAGAATAGTAATATTTCTGTCCTCCGCAGGCTAATTGAAGCACACTGTAAATGCGCCTGTCACATCGGCTGCTCAAATGGCAGCGACGCTGCAAATGCAGCCAGGTGACAAGCTCCACACTTAATTTTCAGGCAGCCTCTCACTTGTACTCTGAAAGTTTCGACACCTCGCCTGCTCTCTCCAAAGTTCCCCTTTTTCTTGCGCACACAAAGTAGGACACTGATGCCATTTAGATTAGTATCCCATGTGACCGATGCTGACATGAATTTGCTGGGTGACAGGGGACCCAATTACAGCGGAGGGCCGCTCGTCCACGGACCCCCCCGTTTCAAATCGTCTCCCAAGCGCCAAGCATGGAATAGGAAAATCTGTAATCGTGGATGTGTTTGTATTAGTGTGACGGGAAATATGTGTGAGTGACTGTAAAGTGTGTCACTGTGGGTTCGCGTGGTTGAGAGTGGGGCTAGGAGACGTACTAGGGTCAAACACATCACTGCTTCGGAGAACATGATGCAAACTGACTCATGTCAGTCTGAAGATTCAAGCTTCAGTTTAAGCTGACTCTAAGGAATGTAGTTTTCCCGTCTGATCATTTTACGTCCGTCCCATTGTTCTCTAAATCTTTCCTCTGATTGACTTCTGTCTTAACTAAATCTGGCACAGCAGATTGATCAGCAGGCCTTAAAAAAAGACATACCACTTCCTGTGGTGGCGTGATCGATTGTAATCAATCCTCCTCGGCCTGCGCTGTGGCGCATCCTGCAGCTTAGGATTTCGACTGCATTCCGTTTGGGTAAATTGAGTATGTGTCACGCCTGCTTGTGTCTGTGCATCTTTGTTTATGCACGCTTGCTTTTTCTTTTTGCACAGCACCGTTTGCACTTCTCCTTTTCTCTCTTTATTCTTCTTCTTCTTTTATTTATTTTTTTTACCCTTTTGCTCTGCATCGTGGTTGACCACATTAGCAGCTGCACCGTCTCTGTTTTATCTTGGGCTATTTTCAAACCTTGTTCACTTCACCATGCACCCTTTCCTCTGCCCCACTTCTCGAAGCGCCTATGCAGCAACGTGAACCCTCCCCGCCAACGCACGGCGAGCGCCGTTTGTTTCCCCCCTCTCATCCCAAGCACCCATGCTCTGGTATAGCGGACGACCCTCCACCTCCCCTCCCCTTCTCACGGAAATGTCCGCCACGATATAAACGTCTCCCGTCGATGGGGTAATGTTTTTGAAAGGCCTTGCGTGTGTATTAGAGGGCGGGCTCCGGGAACACGCTGGGATGTCATATGTGTCGTCCCGGCATGAGACAGAGCAGTGGCGAGTGCCAGCCTTTTTTTCTTTCTTTCTTTTTTTTTGACTAAGTTGTTTCCCCCAAATAGAGGATGGGGTGTTTGTTTTTTAAGTGAATATTTCACAGATAGCGTACCAGTGGTTTTATTTTTGGCCGGTTTTCATTTGCTCTATACGTTACTGACAATGATAGTAGTCTTTATCCATTTTCAATCTGGAGTTTCATGAATATGAGACTGGCCTCGGGCCTTTGTCGGCTTGTTACTCGCTCTCTGTTCTGCAGACATGTGCATAAGTGGGCTGTATACTCTTTGTGTTACTGATTGCAAATCTGTCGTATTAACTCTAATTTCTCCTCCTACGTTGTCGCAGAAAGCATCTGCTTTCTACATCCCTGTCTTTGAGTGTAGAAGTACTCGCATTGCTTGAAACGGAAATTTTAATATAATTTATTAGAATGCTGTGTGAGATCAACGCAGTGTGGCTTAATTTTTAAAGGGAAAAAAGTGGATGGGATGTTTTTTAAAGCTTTCTTTGTTGGTTTGTTTTTCAGTAGTGTGGTGTGAAAATTTTATAGCCTTCTCACTGAATTATCTGTTTGTAGCTCTCACACTACATCTTAGCAAAATAACCGAAGCTCATCTAACTGAACGGAGAACAAACTTTGGGATTCTCATCTGGATTTAGGTAGGGATCATCACAACGCATGAAAATACTTTGATGTAAACCATCCTATTGAAGCTCTGGCTAAAGGTTTTAACCCAAATTGTGAGTCTTGGCAGCCTCCAACAGCTTTACTTACAGAATTACATTGTATTCTTCCTTTCATGATGTTTTGCAAGCTGCACCATTCTTGTATAGCTATAAGGACAATAGAAAAACACAAAATCTTACAAAGTATTTTTAGTCTACTTTCTAGTGCAAATATCTTTGTACACTTGAAATAAGAAAAAACTGTCTTTTCAGCAAGATACAGAAGCTTGTTTTAACTCAACATTGATCAAAAAAGTACTAATTCCAGTGGCTGATTATTAGTTACCTTGTCTTGCTATAAATTAAAAATCTGTCAGTGGAAGCAATACTTTTTTAATCAATATTAAGGGATTATTAACTTGTAACAAACTCTTATATCTCGCTCAAAAGTCACTCATAAGTTAGTTTTGTCCTTTTTCAAACATGCCAAGATATTTGCACTAGAATCTAGATCATAAATACTTGGTAAAATTTTGTGGTTTTGCAGTGTAGGCATGTTCAGGGATGTTTAAGTATTGGGATATTGTTGTACAAACCAGTCCCTGCTTGCAACTTGCTTCCAAAATTGTTGCTCTTGGTTGTATTTAGTGGTGTCAGAGTAAATGTAGTGTCAATAGTGCACACCTAACTTTTAACACTAATTTATACAAAAATGTTAAAGCCATGTAATTTTGTCCTTCGGCATCACAGTTATGCACTTTGCTTGATCGCCTAAAAATCCTGAAAAAAATCTGTGAAGTTATAAATATAAGAGTAGAGAGGTTTAGTAAAGTCAGGATTTGCTGTATTTATCTGATATTGACACAACTTTTTACAATCGCCTAAATTGAACAGACGCTACTTAAATTAGAGAACAAAAACGTTAGTCAGTTCTGTCAGGTTCAGTCTAATCCTACTGACACTTCGAGTCTTTACCAAGAGATGGGTCCACAACCCGAGTTTGACCCTTACATCAGCGGGGCGTTCACCTCTGGCACCCCCACCCTTAAGAGGGTGGCATCTTCAGCAGTGATGTATTAGACGGTGCGGTGCTCAGCATCAAGGGAAGGAGGGGGGTCAGGGCTTAAAACGGGAAGCAGGTTTTTCTTGTTTTAGTTGGAGAAAAAAGGAAGACGGAGAAAATGAGAGAGAGAAGGAATAATGAGTGTGTCAAATTTAGCCCTGCTCACCTAGAGAAAACAGCAGCAGGTATAGCTAATGATTTGTTCAAGTAAAGCCCAGGGAGTAGAGGGGGCGCTAACAAAACCAAAGCACATAGAAGACTTCTTACTACCAAATAAGAAATGGCAATTTAAAAATAAAAATAAAAATTGATTTTCTAAAAGAGATTTTGTGCATTTTTTAAAATTATGTGTTTGAAAAATGTCGGCACTGCGACACTCGTCCACCGTTCCTGTTTTAAACGTCCCAGCTTCTCACTGATGAAACTCCAAATCAATCTTTGCTCCGGATCGCAAAACGCTCATATTTTAGAAAAAGAATAAAGAAAACGAAAAAAAAATAATCAGGACCGGCTTACTGTTCCACTTAGAACTAGAGCCGTCAAACCTAAAACGAGATAATTATTTTAACGACCTAGAGGATAAAGCCATCCACATAATCCCATCTCAGGGTGTGCATCACTCTCTGCTTGCCTTCCTGGTAACACTGGTCTGTTTCACTTGGTCCAAATTCTTTAGAGATGCAAAGTGAACGTGATTAGACTTCCCTCGAGACAGTTTTTTCTATCCCCCCAACTCTCATTTGCAAACATTCAAGCCCTCCAGCTCTCTCCACATGTTTTTTTTTTTTTCATCGACATCTCTGCATGCTCTAGCACCCTCTGAATCTGAGAAGGAATAACTGATAAGGTGGAGATTTTATCACTTTATCTTTTGCATCGCTGTTTAGTAAAACATTTGCTATCTACTCGCTAATTATCTCATGCTTATGGATCAGAGGGTAGAAATGTGTTTCTGTCGTTTATGCGTGAGCTTCATAATCAGTCGTGGGCCAAATTTTGAAGAAATGCGACACGTTTGCAAAACGTATAATAAGCTAACCTTTCTGTAAATCAAAGGCAGGAGATCGATGTTTTATCGCTTCTGTGTTAGACGCTCTCTGCTGTTGGTAATCTGATGCGTGTTTGGTGTGATATTGCTTGTCAACGTTCCATCGATTTGCTCATCTGCGGCTCTGGAGGAGGATGCTCGAGTATGGCAGCCATTAGCAATGATTCCTCTCGTTAAAGAGCGACCAAAAACCTAAGAAGGAGACCTGGTGGCTCGGTGAAGATAATATACAACCAGACTGTGGTCAGACATTGGGAGTGATGTAATTGAGGTATCCTGAAATGCGTCAAGTGTCGAAACTTAATGGCCTTTAAATGTGTCTAAAGCTCAAGTTTATACATCCGTTAAAAGCAGAAAAAGAGAAGAGTTATAGTTTCGGTTCAAAGTGTAAGTGGTCGGGTTATTCAAATCATTTTTATCGGTAAAAAGTAAATCCACTGTTAGTTCACTTTAGGACAGTAAAACCCACCAAAAGAGTTATGAGACAGAATAGCTGATGTGAATGTGTGCGTGTGTGTGTCAGCAAGAAGGGGAAGAAGGTTCTCCTGAGGCTGCAGTCATTGCAACTTAACTTGAAAATTTACACATGCAGCAGTAACTGTTTTTTTGTGATGGGAAATAATATTATTAAAGCTTTTCTTACTGAAAGTTTCCACTATTTTTTGGTGTTTATGTACCATTTGGAGTTAGTAATGCAGCACAGCTGAATTCTACAAGAAGCTAGAAAACTAGTTTATTAAAAAATGTCATGAAACGTTATTTCGTATTTACAGTGCATCTTTCATAGTTGTAGATAGCATTTAAGTCCGTCAGTTGTTTGAGACATTGCTTAAATTTTCGGTTACTAGCCATCAGCATGAAAACCTTCTTCTTTTTTTTTCAGGTAGAATTCTGTATATCTGTCAAATCTTTGTCCCTAAATACGTAACTAAACTCAGTGAGACTCACCAAACCTGAATGTTCTGTTGCCGCTGGTGGAAGATTGGCTCCCTGGGCTGCATTCATGGCAAATTAACTCGACAGGGAACAAAATGCAAACAAAGCAGCAAGAGCCGTGGTTTTTTTTTCCTCCATACATCAGAGAGGTTAGTTTGCTCTAGGTTTGCTATGGGGAGCGCATTCTGAAAAAGATGATGGCGATTACGACAAATATCTAGTGTACATTCTAAAGTTAGCGCCGCTGCACAGCTGGATCCCACGGGAAGTGTGAAGTTCACAACTCAAATTAGCCATTGCTGTAATATATTGGTAGCCCTGTTTCTTTCTTTTTTTGTTGTTGTTAAGGATATTACTTTCGTTTTGGCAGAATGTCACATATATACTCTGTAATTCTAAGGATTTTTTTTCTTCTCCTGACTGATACATTTGCATAATGGAATCCTAACTTTCTAAAGGAATGCAAATGGGTAGATGTGGGGAAGCTCCTGTTAATATACCTGAATTTATTTCAGATTCATCAATTTTGCTAGAATTGTGAATTTAAGACTAGATGCTGCAACTGAATTAAAATGTTCTAGAGTGTACACACTTACGCAATAAAGTTATTGAAGACCTTTGAGTTCTATGTTATGAGGTTTGCTTTTAACCTCATTACATAGTTTGAAAGTATTTATCAAATATATAATTTTTACAAAACAAATTCTATTAATTTGAAATTGCCTTATCTACACTTTTTAGGATTTATCTTTGAAACAATTGGTCATTTTTATTGGTAAAATTCAGTAGGCATTTGTACATTCTTCCACTGACATAATGGCACTCGCACGATTTGTGTGACATAATAAATCTTTTTTATTAGCGGTGATAGCAGAGTAGCTCTCCAGGCTTGTTGCCATAGAAAAATGTTGGCTGTCTGTCAGTTCAAGAGGGGGACAGATGGAAAAAAACCAGCAGCTGCCGTGAAATTTGGATTACTATAATTGTTAACCTTTAAGCCAGAGCTACCACTGCTGCACAGCTGGGCGCCACAGGAAGTTAGCAAAGAGTCAGTTTAAAATGTCCATCTTTTAAAGTTGAGATTGTTTCTTATTTTTTACCGTAACATTAGGTAATCACTGTAGTGATGCATATTTGTATGAAAAAAAGGTACATTTGATTCTTTAAGAGTTTCCGTTCGAGTTCCTCCAAAAACTAGAACATTGACATTATAATTAAACACCTCTACAATCATGCAGACGTAGCCTCCCCAGTCAAGGTGTTTATACTTTCTACCCTGCAAACTGGTGAATCTTTCAACTCTCTGCCAGTTTCTGTTTCTTCTGACACTTGCAGCAGTTTAGGTTGATTCTCCAATAAGCGACCGCCCTCCCATCTCTGACAGGTTTCTCGATAGCGCCGCGTGAAGACTTCATGCATTTTAACATCATCCACGACTACGGCAAACGGTGCTAAGAATACTCCCCGGCGTTGGGTAGCGCAAGTCGTTCTGAATGCACTCAGTCGGTGAATAGCACCAAAAAGTGATGATTTACTATCTCCTTTTTGGCAGTGCGGCAACCTAAGCTCCTCTAATCACGGAGAACATCCCTGGCTGGTGGAGCGTTCCAAGCGATTCTTAATCTCCACTTCCATGATCCTCCGGTTAGAGCAAAGCCACCTGGCTTCTCCGAACATGTGCCAGAAAACACAGAGAGGCAGCACAAGGTGTCCTATCTGACAGCTGACTGTGCTCTTTTTTTTTTCCTCAGAAAAGTTTATTCTACTTACGCTCCACTTTTGTCTCTACTTTCTTTTTTTTGTTTTTTTTACATTTCTTCGCTCATTTTCACCTCACAAGGGAGAGACACCAGAGACTCCACTGTACATATATTTGGCCTATCACTATAAGGTGTCGCACGTGCTAGATTGCCGTAAGGAGATGATTCTCACTTTGCTTTGTCTGAAAAGGCAACCGAGCGCGTAAACACTGGGATTTTGTTTCTGTTTTCCTCCTTTTTCTGCGGCAGGCAAAATTATTCCACTGTTCTGGGCGCTGGGATGTGTCTTTCAATTACATTTTTACTACCGTGTTTCCCCCCCAAAGGTAATTGAAAAGTAGAGACGCTAACGTTCTTTTGCTTTGTTGGTGCCGCGGTGTCGCAGTGCCAACCCCGAGAGCTTCCATCACAACGCTGACCTTCTGCTAACTGCCTTATTGTACGTGCGAGAGGAGACGGGGATTATGGGGGGTGTGGGGAGGGACACAACTTGCGGGACCCTCAGCAGAGTCAATATGCTGTTTTTCTGCTCCATTTCTGCTCCCCCCTCTCCCTCGGTGAATCACCGGCGCCGTTATATAAATGACTTTAAAACACGTTGAGACACCATCAAGAGAAATTACGCAGTCACGCCTCATTTAATGGTTGGGGGGGGTCGCTGATTTTGTTTGGGCTCAGCAGAGTCGCCGCCCGTCGGATGCGTCGGTATCCCCAGGACACGCCGGCCCGACACGCATGCGCTTTCGGTGCAGCTGATTGTGCAGAAGGCGAGCGTTTGTAAATCTGTCGGGCTGCGGAGGCGGGGGGATCAGATCTTTAAGGGGGCCGCTGTGAACGAGCAGCTAAATTTCCCGCACCCAAAGGTTAATTTGCTCCTATTGCTAGAGAATACTTTTGCACAAGTGAGTACTCTTGACCTCTTTACCCAGAAATAAATACTGATGCCGCAGCTTTGCTAAGAAGGAGTTTTTTTCTTTCTCTGGATTTCATGGCCGTATAAATGAATCCGGTGGCGCTAATCGGGTGTAAAAAGTTCATGTCTCGGCCAAGTGGGGATTTCGTGATATTTCTGCTCCAGGTGGAAATGTTGAGATGTCATTAGCTCAGATGTCACTTTTCTATTATTATTATTATTTTTTGCTAATTAAGCTTTTTCATTTGCAAATGAAATTGCTGTTTCTTAACTCAACAGAAAGCTTTCCGCCAGAATGACAACATGACGGTTGAAGTTGGATTCTGCAGAAAGAAATCAAAGGGTTTACTGGCTGTGGAAAAAGCCAGAGGGTACAGAGTAGATAAAGCAGTATAGAAGATTGCTCGGCGATAGCAGCTGATATGTCACATAAAAGTGGGCTGTGGGGCCTGAACAAGAGCACTTTATATAATAGCAGACAATGTAATGTAGTTATTCAGTGTGCTGAAGCGGTTTCTCAACATTTTGTATAAAATATTCACCATGCATCTGTACTTTTAGACATGAAATATACCACCACCTCCAATCTGTTGGTGACAGATTGGAAAATGTTGCTTAAAAAATCTTTTTACCTTTTGTGTTTTAGATGTGTATTTTCAGAGGGCTCCGTAAATTCCTTTAGTTTTAACTTAGAGCCCATACTCATAAGTTTCTCTGTATCAGTCTCTAAAAAATGATTGGCTGGATGGACACTGCTAGGATGGATTGATAAAGACTATATGGATGGAGACAATAAGTGGGACAAAACCCAACTCTCTTTTATACAGTGTAAACACTGTATGAAAGAAGAAAATTTGTTTAATATTTACCCAAAAAAATATTAAACGAATTTTTAATATTCGTTTAATATTAAAAATTTAAACGAATATTTAAATTTTTAATATTCGTTTAAATATTAAAAATATTTAATATTTAAATATTTTTATTTAAATATTTAAATATATTTAGATAATATATATTATTTAAATATATATAATAATATATATATTATATATATAATATATATA
>CAEFZY010072955.1:0-103245 GCA_903066815.1 Brachyrhaphis roseni | reverse complement strand
TTAAAAAACATACGGTAAAAGTCACTGAGAGGCATTAACTTGCGTCTTCCTCAACACATATATTCCACCTGTCTCACCCTTACCTTTTCCGCTGGAGCGTCCCTGGCAGCGTTAGAAAAAAATTCATACATAAGCCGCATCGTTGTATGAGCCGCAGGGTCGAAAGCGTGTGACAAAAGTCGCGGCTTATAGTCCGGAAATTACGGTACATGGTCATTTGATGACATCACCTTAGCTCCGCCCACTTTTTACAGGATGTCACCTGTTTTTTCTGCTGTATGTGTTACTTTTACTCTTATTATTTATATGCATTTATTCCTGTGCAAACTGACTTTAAGTGATAAGATGATGACCACTGTCAATGCTGGCTGAGCTGTGTGGGTGTGGCAAAATGGCAAATTGCAGTCCCTCGCCATATTCATACGGTTGTCTCTAAATCACACGTGGATCATCCGATTGGCACCAAACTGGATATGTATNAACTGGATATGTATGACCTTTGTTCACCTCTTAAGAGCCCAAAAGCATTGAAATGTAATTTAACTCCACTGCACCCCCTACATTATTCCGTCAGCTATATCTCCTCGCTACATGGACCGATGTGCACAAGATTTTTCGTGCCTCGTCAGGGAGCGCTGCCGAACGCGTCGGTGCGTACCGCCTGGTGGACGGGCGCGGAAACTGCATGAGAGCTTCTGCGGTGGGGAGCAGGCTGCGATGCTGGAAACTGCGCGAGACCTTTTGCGGTGGCTGGCGGCAGGCGGTGCTGGAACCCCCACGGTGGCTGATAGGCCGGAGCGGCGCTTGGCTGCGAGGGCCGCACGAGGCTGCTTGCAGCTTTAATTATCATTATTATTATATTTTGCCTTTTACCTCATGTGCCCTGTTACTTGGTGTAGTGCCAGTGTCTTCCTGCTCTCATTGCATTATCATAATGAAAATGCAACTTGAGTCTGTAACCTTGCTGCTGCTCAGCACTATTTACAGTCATTTACACCCAAAAGCTGGAAAAGCTGCAGCTTGACTCACTTTACTCCTGCCGCATGACTCTAATGCATCAATGTGTGTAGATTTATTTATTTACACTACATGGAGGGTTTTATTATACTAAGGGAGAGAGGTATAGTGGAAACTGTAGCACCAGGTGATGAGTAATGACGAGAATCATGAAAAGCTGTCATGTCGTCTTAAAAGGTAATTGAAATCCAATCCAGTGGCTATTATAAAACTCAAAATTTGGATGGCAGCTCAGTTTGCTCTCTCTGTGTTTGTACCTGGCATGCATCTAGCCGGTTGGCAGGAGTTTCTGCCTTTTTTTTCTGCTTTGATAGCCTCACGTTACAATTAAAATTTCACATAGAGGCCTTTATAGATGTCATTAAGCATGTCGTCCAGCAAAGAACACAAATAAATAAATAAAGTGCGATGAGCCAGAATGAATAATTGATATGTCATTTTCATGCTGAGGGGACTCCTCTCATCTAAACTCAACACAGTAACGCTCTCTCATTCGACTGGCTAAAGCAAGGTCAGTGCCTTAAGAGGCCTTACTCTAATATCCAGCAGCAATTAGTGGCTGTGGCGCGGTGGGGTTCACACCATGCTACTATTTGTTAGGGGAGCGACCACAGGTAGTGATTTCCTGCTAATTCGTGCCATCACTAAGCAAAATGAAGCACTTAATGAGACAACACTGGGGATCACAAAGGCTCTGGGTCAATTTACTTATTTGCCAGTTTGTGACCTCATTTCTTACCCACGTGAAGTTATTTTGTCTGTGTCTATTTTCATTCTGTATCCATAAAAACACACTTTGCATACATGCCGTGAAACAATTGTGTAAAACTGTATTTTTCTTTGTAGTTAAAACATTATCATGAATCACTGTGACAGATCAGATCATAATAGTGCATGGCTGCAAAGTGGAGGAATGATGCTTCATGGTATTCAAATGTTTTGCAAATAAAAATCAGCAAATTATGACATGTATTTGTATTCAGTAACCCTGAGTTAGTAATTTATAGAACCATATTTCACTGCTACAAGTGTTTGGAGGCATGCCTCTACCAGTTTAATACCTATTCAGCTGGTTTTTGGTTGTTTTTTTGTTTTTTTTGCCCAATCTATACTAAATAGCTCAAACTATGTTTGGATGGAGCATCATTTTGATTTTTGCTACAGTTTCGCCATTGTGTTTCCAGTTGGACTTCAAATCAAATCCACACACTGGGTTGCTCAGTTGGTAAAACAGGCATACCATGTGCAGAGGCTACAGTCCTCAATGCTGTTGTCCAGGGTTTGATTCCCAGTGTTCGGTCATTTGCTGCATGTCTTCCTTTTTTCCTCCCACCCTTTTTCCTGTCAAATTACTGTTTATTGAAGGCCAAGCAAGACAAAAAGTATAATTACAAAGCACAATTCTGCCACCACCATAATTTAAAGAATTTTCTTTAAATTATGTTAGTTTTCGCTCACTCATATGATGTATGTATGCATGCATTTTTGCTATGTCCAAGACATGACCAACAGCAAACTGCAATTAAGACTCATATCTTTTTCAAAGCAAAGCAACAACAGCATCAATATGATTAACTAGCAAACAGCGAAAATAGCTTTTCAACAGGTACAACCATGTTATTTAATGCTAACTTGCATCAATCATCTCCCTTTTGCAGTGATAAGCCCGTAAATTGATCCACATTCTTCCTTCAGGACGATGTGCTGCATGATCGGAAATGGTAAAACCGACCAGTCATACGCATGAATGTATCCAAGGAAACAGGTCCGTCTGAATCTAAACACAAAGGGAACAGTGAACTGAAACAAAAAGTCCTAATAAAACGGTAGAGAGATGGACAGTGAATGAGCTGGCGTCAACTCCTTATGAGTCAATCCATTGTGAGGCACACAGCACACAAGTCAAGTTCCCAGTGAATCAGAGCAGTCAGCTGCCATCCACCACCTCAAGGCAAAGGGCCAGTCTAGCACAGGACTGCAGACATGTGACCAGCTGTCTCACACAACCACAGTTACTGCATTGAGACGGGGACATGGACAAAGAGCTCTCAGATAAGTTTCTATAATGCATTACCTTCAGAAATATTTCAGCAGGTTGTCTTGGTTTGTTCGGCTCAGTCGGTTTATATACTGCTGTGATATACGGGTCCAGATAGCAGGTGTTTGTAAATCTATACATAACTCTGTCTTGTGATTTACAGTCCGCTGTCAGGAGGGCGCAGTGACATCAATACTGCAGCGGGAGTTTGTCTGGGGCCTAGCCGAGGACGCCAAAATACCGCCTTGCTTCTCCCCTCCCGCGTTCCACTGACAGCGATAGACAGCTCCACACGAGCAGCTGTCTAAATATTACTTTTCCCTCATTCCCCTCTTCATCTCGCCATTCCTTCCCTCCTCTCTCTTCTCCTCTTCAGTCTCAGAGGGAGTGCTTGGCCACTGACCGGCATGAGTTCAGAAGAGACAAATGTTTGACTGGGGCAACTGGGGATGTCCAAATTTGGCACACCGCCTGCATACCGATAGTTCGAAGCAGATCAGTGAAAGGATGGGAATAACTCATCTTGTGCTGACCTGCTTTCAGCGACAACCTGCCACACACACCTATAGTCTCAATTGGTCACGATAAAGAAAATTAGAAAATAGACACAGATTAGATTTTCCCATTTCATCACTATTTGAAGCAGGGATTTCAAGTAACTGAATATAAGTATGCAGATAAAAGCGAAGCCTCTTCTCTTTACTTTATTACTGGCTCAGCTAGTTCCTGGTTTGGAAAGAGTCCCCAGGTGCATGAATGTTTCATAGCCACCCTGCTGTCTGTTCCCCTCTGCTCAGATTCAGTCTATCCTAATCCTTCCCAAAGATAGCTCAAACTCCACCGTCAGTAGCACTTACTCTCATCATCATGAGGCACTTATAAAGAGAAGAGGCAGCACATAAAACAGCTGTTTTTCCCTGATGGCTTAATCATCCAGTTTAACCAACGGGGCTGTCAGAAATAACATCATAATCAAATTGTTTGGTCAAGCAGGCTTGTCTGTCATGAAGTTCAGAGTTTTCATTAGCTTGCTCTCTGTTGTGGTTTCCTGGCAGAATCATGCTGTTTATGTGAATTATGCCCGCTGACTCTAAGCGCCTCCCTCATCCTACTGCTGCTGCTGTGAGCAACATCAAGCTGAAAAATAATAAAATTAAGAAGCGCCCTAAGACCACTTGAAGTTGTGTTTATTCTCTTAATCTGTTCATTTTTAGCTGCACGCCAAGCATGCTTGATTATGCTTGCAAACACAATATTTAAAAATTTGCAGCTTCAATCAGGAAAAGAGATGCTTAAAATGTTCACCTTGTGGTGTTTATTGCGAATGAAAAGATACTGCTCTTCTACCTGCAGCTTTTATGCTTAAGTAAATAGATAAAGCTGAAACTGGTGTGAATATCCAAAGAGAACAGTCCATACACTGTACCAGTCTTTTCATGAAGCTTCAGGTAAGCAGGCACAATGTTTTTACAAACCTTTCATGAAGTCTAGAATTTTAATAAAAAAACAAGATTTAGTGTTTGTAAGCTCAACATTTCTGTTCTTTTGTCCCAAGTTCTGAATCTCGTTTAGCTGATTAAACTCCATCCTGTGCACCACTTTGAACATTTTAATCTGACTGCCCGTGGAAGACAATGGGAACTTATTGTACAATGGAATTTTAAAACTATTGGCTTTAAAACAAGTATTTGCTTCATGGGAATTCTGATCTATGAAAGTACCAAAGCGGGGCATTAAAACTTGGTACAAACCACTTCAATGCATATGCATACTCACAGTAGATCCTAAATATGTTCAACCATGCAAACAAAAAGACACAATTAAAGCTCTTGAACCTTCTTCTAGTTCATTTGCAAGACTTTGCACTGTTCTCCCCTCATTGCTTCTTGAATGCTCCAGCCATTCAAAAGGTTCATTGAAAAGTACAAGGAACCCTACATCTTCTAAAAAAGTGACATAATTTACAGAAATAGATAACCTTTAACTACAACAACAGATTCTGACACATATTTGCGATTTTCTTTAACAATATTTTACAAATTGGGACAATTGATGGTGGTGAGAGCAGTGCTACATCACAGTCCTACAGACTGTTTATTAGATTTATTCAGTTATTCCAAACAGATAATATACAGTTCCTTGCAAAAGGATGAATAACCCTTGACCTTGTTCACATGTAGCCACATAACATAAACAAACTTTAATATATTTTAGTGAGGCTTTTTGATAGACCAACATAAAACTACACTTCCTGCTAAAAGATGAATCAGTCTGAAAACTATCAGCTTCTCACAGATTTTGTTCCAGAATTACTCTGGAAGATCTCTCCACAGCATGATGCTTCACACACCATGTTTTACTGTCTTTCTTGGTCTCCATGATGTGGATTTTTTACTAATGTTCTCCAACGAACCTCTGACGCTTTCACAAAGATTGAATTACACTCATGTGGCAACTGGATGCATAGAATTTTATTAAGGGATATCAGAGTGAAATTGACTGATTACACATGATTTGACATGAAAATGAAGAAAATTTGAAAACCATGCATCAGCTCAAGGCGCAATAATACTTCCAAGAGACTAACAGGGGCTGGGCAAGCTCAATGGGTGTGAGTCATTAACAGCACCAGAAAAAAGCCCCCTCATTAAATTAATTTGCTTTTACCCTCACAGAAAACTGAAAATGATATATATTGGTATCAAGCAAAAGAAGGTTAATTTGGGTAAATTTGAAGAAGCAGCAGAAAGGTAAACCTTTTCCCCAGCCAGCATATGAATGCCAAGTGGTCTTAAATACATTACAGATTGTCATTAATTAATTTGTTGGCTCATGAGGCGCAGCTTGTTCAAGCCATTCATCATGAGCAGGAAATTGACAAGTTGAAGACTTGTCAGAGGGATATCAACTTCAATTTGACATCAAAGGAAGCGAGCACTGCTTCATTTGTTTGGTAATCGCCTCTTTATTTCCAGTGTCTTTGTCTGAGCTTAGCCAGAGCTGATAGCTTACACAAAGCACAGGTCCTACCAAAAAAAAATTATAAAAAATTGATTTGAACAGGGTCACGGCGACGCGTTGTGTCACTTTAATGGCTTCCTCATGTGCATCAACTCAGACCGTCAGAGCAGGCAGCGGAGAACATCTGCCCAGAGCACACAGGCACTTTGTTCTGCCGCGCTCGGCCTGTCAGTCAAACTTGTTCTGGCATGTCTCCGACATACGAGCGGTCGCGGCCACCTCTGAAGACATGCTCCGGCACCAGTTCAGGGTGCAAGTGAAGGGATGTAGGAGCACGTATCTATGTCTGTATGCGTCTACGGGGAAAAACGGAGATGACGGCACGTCTATTTTTAGTGCAGTACACCGTGCTGTGCTGTTCTGTTCCTAGAACAGGCATTCAGGTCATCTGCTACAAGGCGTGCACCAGGATACCTCCGGCTCTGCTCTCTGACCCTCACCCTCCAGCTCCTACAAGATTGGAGAGAAGGATAGTACTTTAGGGAGGACTATCTGCAAATAGGAGAATGTTGTTCATCCCTCTCTGTTTTCTCCGGTGACTAATGGGCCAATAATTCAAGCGTCACTCTGGCATGTTATCTTGTGCTTTCTCGTGGGAATACCACCCTGAAACATCTCTGGTCAGAAATATATTTCTTTTGACATAATGCAAGGAGTCGAGATGAGCAGGAGCTGGAATAGCTTGGAAAATCCCCATTGCTGCAAAGTTATGAGGAACCTTCACCCTCTCCCACCTTGATAGCTGCAATGAGAGACGCGGCGAGAAGGAAACCTGGTGCTATCTCTTTAAGTCCAGTTACTAACACAGCTCCTGTCTTGTGCCTTCAGCGATCTGATAAACGGCAACAATGAACCTTTGAGTCATGCAGACAGAAAAGCTTTACCTGTGAGATCCTGAGATCAAATTATGCAGCGATTCCTTACTGAGATCGAGCGTTGTTGTTCTAGCGTCTCTTACATAATATATAATGTTCGACAAGTAAGTCAGTGTTCCCTCAGCTTTAGATCTTAACGTTGGTGAAACTTTTCTCCTAAACATATGTTCTGTCTTTCCCTGATAAACTTCTCTACAATTTGTCGTAATTAAAAGCCACAAACTCCCATCCACTTTTTTGAGACTTTAATTGATAAATTAAAAGAAAGTACCATATAATTGTAAAGCAGAAGATGAATAAAACATGGTTTAAAATTTCTTACAGATAAAAACCTGCAGAGGGCTCCATGTACGACACACTTTTCGGATATTTATTTTCTAGAAATGTGCAACCATGATCATGCACTATACTTTATTTTTGTTGATTACAATAAACCCCATATAAAATACAGTGACATTTGTGGTGTAAAATGTGGAAAAAGGTCAAGGTAATTTTGAACAACAATTGCAGAGCATTCATCTAACACTTTCAACTATATTTAACACACAGAGACATAGGAATCTTCTAGTGATTATCCTCCTAATAGGCTCGAAGACTGTGAAACCTGAAGTTAAGTAGCAGGCTCTGCTCCCTTTGTTTGCCTGAGCAGGGGTGGTGGACATGTGTGCAGAGGCTGGGACTCTGGGGCCAGGCCCTCTATCCTTCCTGTTCAGTTACCAGAGGCCTCTCACTTATCAGTTCCAGATCTCACAAGAACAGAGAGACAGAGAGACCACTGACAGGAAGGGCTTTTTTTTCTCCCCCTGTTTCCTTTAGAGAAGTTAGCAGAATGTCTGCACCTTCACATTTCGCAGAAAAACACAGTTACTCATTAGTGCTTCCACTAAGGCTACAGAGAGAGAAAGAGAAAAAGAGACCAACCATGAAAACCTCTGGATAAGAATTAAACCCATAAGCTGAATTATCATGAGGGAATTGGTCAATTTTTCAGTAAGAATTATGTAAAAAATAAAACGTCAGAAATTTTAGACTTTTCCAATCTCAGGTTCTCAGTCCTTCAAGTTTATGATAAGACATATAGTACTAATAGCTCTACATGAATTTATAGCATGTTTTTCTACATTGACTAGTCTTTAGATACACAACTTGAAAAACCCTTAAACAAGGAAAGAAAAAAGGGGTGAATGAAGGACACAGGGAGGAAACTAAACAAAGGCGAAGGACACAAATAAGGAAAGACAGAAGAAAATGAAAAGGAAGGATACAAATAGGCCTGTCACGATAACAAATTTGCTGAGCGATTAATTGTCTCAAAAATTATTGCGATAAACAATAATATTGCTTGGAGACCTTTTTACACTGATTTAATGGCAATGATGTAATAATGCATGCGATTTCCTGCCAAAGATAGATGCACTTTATTTTCAAAAGAACACTTAACACTGGAACTGATAAACAAAATAAACAAAACAATCAAAAACAAAAATAAAATGGATTCTCGGAGTCCATTAATAAAAAATGTACTTGAATAAAAACTAAACATAAAGCCAAAGTGGAAATAAATACTGCATTCAACCAAAAGAGTGCAGATTATGAAGTCTGTATACTATATTACCCTTCAGTAATCATTAGATTTAAATAGAGAAGACCATCCAACTACCAGATGCAATAGTTCAGACTACACCATTTTTTGCCCCTATTTTCCCCTCATGACAATCTGAGAATGTTGGCCGTTCTAAGATTGTCGCTTGCGATTTCGTAACCGATCATGCTGTAGTGTGTTGTGAGTTGGTAGATCGTCGTGGCCGCTCCGATCTAAATCAGGGGTTTTCCCCGACTGGGGGCAAGAACTCAGCCTGTTGAATGTGACAGGCAGCCAATCAGAAAGCGCGGATTCCTCACAGCGCTTTCTGAAGGGAAATTACGGAGGGAATTCCCAAACAGCTGACAGGGCGCAACCCGAAGTCCAGCGGACATTGGAGATGATATGTGGAAACAACATTAATGTTTATTCATCATTTCGTGCAAAGAAAATAGAAATGACAAGGGGAGGAGTTGGAGCTGGAGCGAAATTGCTACCGCACTTAATAAACCCGGTAACCTTTCAGCTGTTCTTTGTTAACGTGACATAAAAACGTTATAATGATTTTCATTCAGTCAGAACTGACACTAGTCGCATTGCAGGTAGATTGTAGTAAAGCATTGATTAATTCCTGGTTTAAAAATTAGTTAACTGGACTTGTAGCCATTATTTTGTGCCCATTGTTGGCCACCACACGGCAGGATCGAACCGGATCGAACCGTTATACCTAGGATTTCTGTCGGCTAATGTGTGGTCTCTCAGGTTTTGTAAATGGGCCAAGATCGTGTAGTGTGTGCTGGGCATTACACTAAGGAAATGAGGAAGGGAGAGGTCAGTGGAGAGCACCGGAGTTGAGCCTTTTTTCATTCAGTAATGAATGAAAAAAGGTCTTTCTGTTGAAAGACCTTTTTCTCTTTCAACAGAAAGAGAAAAAGGTCGGAAGACACGATAAAGTCGATAATTAAAATGGGATGATAGTTTTAATTTATCGTGCGATTAATTGATTTATCGCGACAGACCTAGATACAAAGAAGAAGAAAAAATAAGAATACAAGGTAGAAAGAAAACACACAAGGAAGTAAAGAAAGGAAAAATAAGGGAGGGAGGGAGGAAAACATCAGGATGGAATGGAAACAAATATAAGGAAGCAATGGAGGTAGGATAAATATTAGGGATTGAAGAACAAAAGGAGCAGAGGAAAGAAAATGGAGAAGAAGGACATGAGCTACATGAGAGAAGTAGGGAAGAAATGATGCTAAGAAAAAAGAAATGAAAAGAGAGATAGGGCATGCAGAATGAGGTAAGGATATCAAAACATAAAGAATCTAGGAAGAAAGGACATAAATTATACACAATGAGAATAAAGTCTGGAATTATGAATATTCTTCCATACTCCTATTTTTATTTTTATACGTATCCAGACCTGCAAATTACTGAAATGAAATCCCATACCTTTCACTACTGTGAAACCCTGAGCAACAACATAAAGGGGGAAAAAAGGGACTAATCTACTTTACTGCATCCATGCCATCAAACTCAGAAACATTTTCCCCCACAACAAACGCTCCAGTGTGAGGGGATAGTCTGTCATCAACATCGAGAGAACTGACTGCGAAGCACTCAACGTCATGTCACTGTTTGTGTCACATCCCCAACCATCTCTCCTGCTATCACTGTCTACCCTCGCCTGACATTTCCACAATAAGCACTTTGGTTTATCCCACTCAGCTGTGTGGCAAGCAGATGTTTGTCAGGGCACCATATTTCATAGCATTCAGGCAGCTCTAATCAAGATTAACCCTCCTGATAAATTCAGTGAGTGTGTGCTCATTCTGGATGTCCTAAATCCTAATCCGTGCCTGGGTTGTATCATATGCTGGTCAAACCAAATACATACTTACTTCAATAAATAAATCTCTTTAAAAAAAAAAAAAAAAGAATAAGCATTGAGCTACACATTGTGGCTTCTTGATTTAAAGGATATTCATAACTTTGCGGGCATGTGTGGAAGCTCGGACTATATGTGGAACATAAGCACTTTGTTACTCGGTGTAACACCCCAGGAGGTCCTGATGAAATCAACATGTTCTGCCAGCAGAGCCCACACTGGCCGCATACGACCTGCAGCTATCACGTGATTAACAAAGAAATGGTGGCATGTGGCAGCAAAAACAAAGCTCTTGTTGTTTTAAATTACTGTGTTGACAGACAACACTGAAATCAGTTTTTAATAACAGGCTTGATATTTGATTCCATCTGTAAACTTGTGAACTATTACCAGCAAACCACATCTAATTTTTAGGCATAAACTTTGAGAAAACTAAGAATCGTCAATTCAGAAAGGGTGGTAAAAAAGTGGCAAAAGTCCAAAGTGTCTTTAGAAATTATCGATGAAGACTTTTTGAATTCTTTAATAGAAAGTCCGGCCTTTGGCAATGGCTTATAAATTTTTCACGGTACTTTAGTTTGAACATTTTTTTTTCTTTACAAAGCGACTGTAGAAGCACCGATATAATCAACACGATCTGTGTGGAGTAGAGAGAAGCAGGTTGAGAAGTAAAGGAGTGAGTAGTGAAAACTTACAAGACTTTGAGTGTTTGTACTGTACCAAATAACCTGTCTTATACCAATTTAAATCATGTTTATTTATTAAAAGATCGACATAATAAAACAGTGCAAACAGCCTTCCAGTCAATCCATTATCTAGACTGGATGTCTAGAGGCACATGCCGTCTCACTTTTCTGATTCGTTCACATGAATGCTGCAGTAGAAACAGCTACGGTTACAGCATGGCATTAAACATTGTCCAGTTCCTGGTTATTGGTCATACTTTCACAGATCGGCATCCTTTCTCTGTTGCACAAAAAAGCCATGTGCCATCGGACACTTTATGCTGACCATGCATGTTGGGGATGTACCTTTTTGTAGACGATCAATAATTTAAAGTAATATTCTGTAATCTACTCAGACTGCTGTAATGCAATGGAGCTATGTGACTTCAATGAATAATATCTACCAACAGGAGGATGCTCAATTGTTTACCTGGTTACAAAGAGAATGTGAACATATAGGTATGAAATAGCTTGTTTACAAGTACAAAATGACAACACATGGGTGTGAAATAAGAGTACAAAAAAGGTGAGACTAGGCTGAAGATACACAATCCTTCAAGCAGCCCTAGAGTTGCTGCAAACATCATGATTGGAAATCAGAAATAAAGATTTAGGATATAGGTAAAACTGAGCATAACCCAGGGAAAAAAGTGCTGGAACCTGAGTCTGAGTGTATGTAACAAATGTAAAGAATGCACTCAGCTATGATGATATTCATTTGCAATAACACTTGTGTATCCTGAATCAAATTTAAAATTTGTGGATCCCTTGTAGCACTAAAAACATAAACAATATGAGGAAAAAAAAACACTTACCTGTCTTGTCTCTAATCCTTGATTTTTCACCACAAGGAACCCCCCCACCCATCCACACTGCAGGAGGTGAAACACTCCAGCTCTTCAAGTTTTTTGTTCCTGAGAAATCAAGACAAAAAGAAAAAAAAAACATAAATCAGTGTGACATTATTCACTGGTCTCCAAACACTAGATTAGCACTTTACATATTTCTTTCTGAAAAATCAAGTCCACTCAATGACTTCACTTCTTACAGATGCCTTTGGGTTTTGAGTGGCCACCATCAGTGCTCACAAGACTCTTCTAACCTGGTTGGATAAGGTCCTTCACGCTCTTGTGCTCATGAAGGACGGATCAAAACAGCAGCTGATACTTCACACCATCAGACTGCCATCATAAACATCCAACATGAGTAAGTTCATTGTAATGTCACTGTCACAATTCACTCCTAGTTATCTTAAATGCCTGACAGAACAGACCAAAGCTATGGGCAGGGAGTTTGCTTTAGTCTATTAAAACCGTGGAAATCAGCACATTACTCATACCCGAGGTGAAGACCAAAGGACTATTTCAATGAGTTGGTAATTATGTCACCTCTTTGGCCATTTTGTAACTTTTGGTTAGTCTTACACTGTCCAGTGTCAGTCACTGGAGGCTTGGTCCTGACCACTAAATAATTTTTACCCACCTGTGGAAGATTTTGTTTCACCACCAATATATTAAGTAATATTTTTATAATCTGATCATTTTCTAGTCTTCAATAAATAATATCTATCACCAGGTTATTTAATCTGTCATATTTCAAAAGAGTCAACCGGAATTTCCCAAAACGTAGCAAACCATAAAAGGATGGAAATGGTGTGCGATGGAAAGAAAATTACATTTTATGTGAGTTTTGAGTATTTTTTATGATAATTCATCTCCATCTTCTTTCAACAAGGAGTTACAATGGTAAGCAGTTCTTTACATGGGTAAAAAATAATTTGTTTATTGGTACAAATTGGAAGTAGAAAGGACAAAATGGTAACATACGAGAACCAAGTGGAGGTAAAAATTGGCAAAGCAGCACAGTGACCAAGAGGCTTTTTAAACTAATTATTCAGAAGGAATAACACCACCATAATCAAACTCAGCTAAAAGATATATGTCAGCACTGGGATGAGTTAAGCAGAAACTAAACTCACACACTTTCGAGTCGAGTTTTGTGCTTGTACAAACTATAAAAGTAAAGACAAAAAGCTCTATTAGGATGTTAAGTTATTACTCCAGCTTTATTGCTCAATAGAAATAGGTATCATTATGGTTCATCCAGTAAACTCTTTTTTTTTCCTTTCACAAACATCCAAACCAGCTCCTAAAACAACTTAAACTGTTCTTACCATAATTCATACCACAGGCCATTTGAATCTTAACTTTTATGTTTACAAATTACACAGCGGTTTGGCTATGTGAGTAAAGCTAGCCATCTAAGTAGTCTAAAATACTTCCAACAGCAGTAAGGATCCTTGGATAACTAAAATAAAACAACAGTGGTGGGAAATGAGGGTTTGATGACAAGCTTTTCCAAAAGAGAGAAGAGTTTTCAGGAAGTATAGCAAAACTAGTTAAAAACTGTTTAGTGTCTGGGCTTCCGCTTGACATTTGACAATTTCATGATTTTCTATTTGTTTTAAAGCACTACAACACATTAAAGGACAACTTGCATTCCAGACTCTTTGAAAGAAGAAACATAGCAGATTCATACACAAAAAAATAAGAAGTTATCAGACTATTGTTGTTTATGTTTCAAAACACAACCCTAACATTTATCTGATTCTTATAGAACTAAAAAAAAGTGGATCAGAATACATGTTATTAGTTTATGCATTCACAGGTTGGAAACAGTGCCAGTTTTTATTTCAAAAATAACAATAATAAAAAAATGACAGAACAAAAAACAGATTCATAGTATTTGAATTCCTGATCACAGATCAGAGCCAATCAAGGGAAATATGGCCAACTACAATCCTTGCCAAATCAATTAGTTCATCTTACTTAATTTATGTCTTGCTGTAAAGTTAAGCATTACAAAGATGACTTCTTGTTAAACAAAGAAACGCATAAATATTAAACGACAACATACAATAACTGTTAGAACTTCAAGAAACAGCGTGATACTATTCATATACCGCAATGGACCAGTCAATAGTAAATCCAGCTCCTCTCATGGGGAAAAAGTTCAGGTTGTGCTTTTCAGGTATCAGAACTGTAAGCAGAAACCTTTTAAAAACTGTACTCGGCTTTAGTTCATTTTTTTCTTTTCAAAGATTTCAGATTTTATTTTAGCAAAAAGGAAATGAAATATCCTTCTGGTGCTTGCCTTGGCTTTCTGTAGGAGAGTTTTGAAGTGACACTTTTGTCCTGTTTGAATCTCCTTTTCATCAGTCGTCTCCTCTGCGACAAAACAACACGTTATCCATTTGTGTTCCAGAGCCAAGTTTCCTCTGGTTGGGTTGAAATTACAAGGCTAATGTTCCAAATATAACAACTGTCTAAACAACAAGGTGTAGTTTCCCATCGGGCAAGAGAGGGCGGTACCCTTTCGCTTTGTGCTTTCTTTTTAATCCTCTGTCTTTATGACTGCAAGATTTTTCAAGCTGCATTACTCCCCTGCTGGAAGTGGCGTTCTCTGAAAAGAGAAAGCAGAGGAGTGCTGGCGGGCTCAATGGGTCGACAGCGAGGAAGAGGAGGCGGGGGCTGAAGCCGGGTGCCTCCTTTTTAAAGCCAGATTCTCCCCAGATACCTCGGTGCTATTCATCAACAGCTTTTCCAGGTCTGTGAAAAATCAATGTGCTCTGCACTGCAAACAGTTCATAATGACGGGGGATGGAGGGGGAAAAAAAGCCCAACTGCAACAGAATTGATTTGTTTAAGTACAATAACACGGCTCTGCAGCGTGGTGAGACGGAGGCTAGAGCGCCCAGACAAAAACTGACTGGCAGTATCAAACCCCAAGCAATAATTGACAAACTGCTGGCAGAGAGCAAATCTGAAATACAGAGCCCTGTTATCTAATTAAAGGAGTTTTTCTGTAAATTGCCACCTGACAGAGAAAAACCCACTGAGTCGCAAGTGTGTAATTGACCTGTCGGTGCACTCTGGGTACTGTGCTTCACCTATTCTGTGTCATCTATGCATGAAAGTGTAAGCTCAAAAGAGGGAATTGTGTCAGGGTTTTTTCAAAAATGGCAAGAAAAATCAACAATGGACTCAAATCAGAGACTTTATTGTTAATGGCTGCAAGTTGATATAATACACATTTTCCCATCACTTTGTATTTCTTCTTATTAAAGCGGACATTTCCTCTCCACTGTCTCTACATACAAGCTCAGCATGAGGGATTGCTGCAAAGTCAATGATGCAATGCAGGCGATTGTCCAATGTCACTACATCCTCTTTCTGGAGGTGTGGCAGCTGCAAGTCAATGACTTGATGTAATCTGCTGGGTTTCCTTATATAGAAAACTTCTTAAGCCAATGATCTGAACATGCCTTCATTTTTTATGTCTAGAATCAATTGGACAGTGCAACTTAGTATAGCAGTGATAACTCTCTCCACATCTATTTGGTTATCCATATCTGCCATCCACATAGGGCTCTCCTATTTCTTCAGCATTTGGGTGCTGTATTTATGACTTGTTTTAAATGTTTTGATCTAAAGTGCCTTGAGAGTGTTGTGTGTTTTGTGAAATCATGCTACATAAATAAACTAAACAGAATTCAATCACTTGTTTCCTTTTTCAGTAGGGATGCACCAAGAAATCAGCTGAAGCACCAAAAAGAAAGAAAAAAGAAAAGGAGCTGACATCAGTGGTTTTACAATAGTCACTTATTTTAATAGATGTACGCATCGTCGCACAAGTTTTTGATTTGAGAAAGGCAGAGGTGCTATCATTTTGTGAAAAAGCCTTTCATCGCTGGGACATGATGGGCAGACATGTCTTTTATTCAAATTAAACCCTTTTTTCCCATTTGGATCAGTTAGTTGTTGTTGTTTTGTTATTTTAGTCAATTACTTTATTTAGTGTATTCTTACATAAATAAATCATGGTATAATCATGGAGTCATTTGAGGCATTTATAGAAAAAGTGCTCCTGCAGTTACTACACTGTGCATTTTGTTCTGTTTTTCAAATCAAGAAAAAAAATGTTTGAGAATATTTCCGCCAGCTGACTGGCAGTACGCAGTAACAATGTGTTAGAAGAAATGTATAAATCTATGCTCCATATAGCTTCAAAACGCAATCCGGCACTAGCATCTCATTAAAAGGACTTTGAACCTCCATTCCAGTAACTGATCCTTCCTTGCTTCATTAAATGTAAAAGTACATATTATTTGTTCATTTACCATTGCAGTCATTACTGCAGAGTCTAAGTTTGAAATGTTTGAAAGAAAGTCAAGTAAACAAAATGTTTATAAGACAAAATGTTCTTACACGGAAAAAAGCTGGAAGCCAGGAGTAAATTGTGTCAGGACAAGCCAGCACAATAAAACATTCCTCCCTGCCTCTTTTATGCTGCCCACATAGGTGCATTTATCATTGTTATTATGCCTTCAGAGAGGCCCTCCCAGGTTTAATTGGGTCCTCATGGAGTCAAAATCCCTTCTGTTGCAGCAACCACCCGAGCTGGACAAGCTCATACCTCTTTAGGCAACAGCAGCGTTTACTGGCTGCATGTCGCTCGGTGCAAAGTGGCCCCAAATCCAGCCGCTGAGCCCAGAGGGGGGCGGTGAGAAATGGACGTCACCCCACCAAGCCTGGATAATGGCATGAGAGGGACACCTGGGGAGAAACTCTCACCTGGCTCTGCACTTGGCGCTGTTGGGAACGCTCTTGAGAGCCACAGGGCGTCCGTCAACCCAGCTGCCTCGCAGGAACCATTATGTCCAGTACGCTGCATATGCATTTTAACAGGCAAATACCGGCAAATTTGGAAGCGTATTGGGCTTGCAGCAAATGTGCAGCAGGAGGATGACAGAGAGATTTTTATCCACTCAACGAAAACAGTTAACAAAAAGTAACAGAGCTAGGAAAAAAGAAACGGACAAAGAAAAACATGAACATCGCTTCTGACAGAGAAGTCAGAAATAAAAAAATGCAGAATCAAAAACACATTAATCATCTCATGAAATTCCAGCACTGAAACTTTTGAGCTCCCTTTCACCTTAAAAAGTTACATTCCTCTTCTGAAGACAGTTTTCTGTTGTTCAGCTGCTCATGACATGCAAAAAATCAAACAGTAAACAGCTTGTGCTTCACACAAGTATCAGACAAAGAGCTTGTTTTCTAAAAAGAGGGGGTGGCATGACAAACAAAGGAATGATAGTCAAGTTGTTTATGTTCCTTACAGCAAGTGAATGTTAAGAAAATACATTTATTTAACAATTTAGAATGACTATTTCCCCCCCATTAAACATAGGAGTTATTTTAAAACTGGATAATAAAGTGGAGTTTTTAATTATAAACGTGAGGAAGCAGAGAGATCCTGACTCATGAGGTAAAAAAAGAAAATCACACACCTATGGGTAAATGCACAGATGAATTACCAGGAATCTGTTGATTTTCTATTTAGGAGACACTTTTTGTTACGCTACAAGTGTGTGCTAACAACAACACTCCTTACCTTTACTGAGGGTAGAGTAGCTAAAGTTAGTTTTTTGTTTCAGTAGTAAAAAGCACAACATATCTGCATTAGTACTGGTATCGGCCAATGTGACTGATGGGTCAGTTTTAACATCCAATGTTTATTTCTGTCTTATTGCCATTTGTATTCATGTTTGAAGAGGATTGAGAGAGAGGTGGTCCAAGTGGTATTTGAAGCAGAAAAGCTACAGTGGGGAAATATATGTAATATCGGTAAATATCAACTATTGCTCCAATATATCCATATTGGATATTGATATCGGCAAAAATGTTAATAAGGGTGTTTGTCTAATCCTCAGTATTCCTGAGATGTTAAAGGTAAAATCAGCGGACCAACAAAGATGCAAAAGGCAATCTTAAAAAAATAAAATATTTACATTTTGTGGAGACATGCCTGCTGCTCACTCAGGCTGATGTGAGAGAAGCTGCACATGCAAAAATAAAGTTGTTCTGTTTCATGTTTCAGCTTTCAACCTTAGTCGTGTAACATGCTTTGAAAATGTTGACAGCCTTGTGGAAATTAAAGCGTTACCAGAGTAAAGAATTACTTCCTTTTGTATTTGAAAATCTCAATTAATACTCTCAAGAGTCTCAAATATAAACACAACAGGGTGTGAAGCTTTAGGCGCTCAACCTTCATATCCAGGATTTAACAACAAGCATACTGTTGGCTTCACTGCAAGCCCATATTAACCCAATTTAGCTGTTACTTCCCCATAAAGTGTGTCACTGCAGCATTGTAGTAATGATTACAAGCTTACAGATAACAGCTTCAACTACAAGGCATCTAAATGGCCTGAGATTCGGCTCAGTCAGCCCCCCCAATTTTCACTCCCAGCTGATTAACGCAAAGGCAAGCGCCTAGTTAACCACTGCTGCTGTAATTACTGAATGGGATGAAGCGCACACACACATATGCACCTTATACACCAAGACACTCAACTGCACAAGGTGCATTTGTATACATGTTGTGTGCCACCAGATGAGCATCGCAGCAACCACCAATTATATGTTTTATTTATGCAAATGCAGGTAATTTACTTCCCGCTGTGCATGACTTCCATGATCCAGCATCAGCTGGCAGGAATAGCATCCAATATAGGTTTTTCTACCAAGGAAAACCTATATTTTCTCTCTTAACTCAAAGAGAGATGGATGGAGCTAAGGAAGGAAGGAAGGAAGGAAGGAAAGAAGGAAGCAGGAAAGCAGAAGAAGTAAGGGCACAAGGGAGGGAGGGAAGAAGAACAGAAGATAGGTCAGGAGGAAAGAAGAAGTACATAAGTAAAGAAAGTTGGAAGAAAGAATAACAGCACAGAAGGAAGAAGAGAACTTTAAGACTACATGTGTCAAACTCAAGGACCTGGGGCCAAATCCAAACCACCACATGTTTTTAAGAGGCCCTCTGGAATCTAGATAACCACATAAATAGATCCTTCAAGATAACAAATCTGCATAAATATTATTTTATCTATCTAATCAAAGCGTTTTTTATGCATAAACTGCCAAATTACATCAATGTGAAAAAAAAATTCTCAAAATGATTTAACTTTTAGAAGGACTCATTAAGTACAGAGGCAGCTTTATATGAATATTTCTGACAACTTGCTAATGGGTAGTTTTATCAATACAGTCTGTCACAACCAGCCCTTGCAGGACGTTGTTGCTGTTGAAATGGCTCAAAATGAAAATGAGTTTGACACTCCTGTTTTAGACAATTAAACTGGGAAAAATGTGTGACAATGCAAATATTTCATCAGACACATTATTTTCTCATCCTAACTCCAGACATGGAAAACAGTGAAATCAAATTCCGGACTCTTCCAGACTGCGCATAGTAACACAGCAGTGATAGAGGATGTCGTCAACATCATGAATAGAAGACTTTAGTTGTATAAAAACAGAGTTTCACTTTAAATTTCCATGTTCCCCCATCTTCCCAAGAGTGAGCTAATGCTCATGAGTCCTGCATGAATTGATGGCTTTAATATTGTCTCTCCTCCTACTCTTCCCTCTGTAGTATATCTTGTTTCAAACGCGAGAGCAGCTCGAGAGGGTGCTTGTGTTTTTCTTCCTTTGTTTCCAGTGCTTCCCTATCAGAGCGGGAAGGTGGTAGCAACTCCCACAGGGGAGATAGAGATAGAGGTGTAGGCTGCCTGCAGAGCGTTGAAGCAAAGAAAAGCCTCACCGTCTCGTCCCTCCCCTTTCACGGCCCTTCTTCATCTGCAAACCAAATTCTCTGCCCAGCAGCAAAACATTCCTATTTGGTCACCTGGACTTTTTATTATTTTCTTTCTTTATAATATCACCAGCCTGAGTGCCCAGGAGAGTTTACCATAAAGTAATGAAGACAAGCAATGCAGATCCTTCAGCCAGCTGCAAAGGAGAGGATCATGTAATGAGCTCTGATAAGTCAGAAGAAATAACCTGTATTTGCATTTTCAACCCCGTTCCTCATCTCTCTCCCCTATTATTGCCTCTTCTGTCTCATAATAGGGAAAAAAAAAAAAAAGAAAAAGCAATGGGAGAGAAAAAAGAGGGGGGAGCTGACATATACACAGAGGAATCCAGGGAGTAAAAAGAGAGCGCATTACTACTGGGAGGGGAAAAATGATTAAAGGCTGAGATGAACACAATCTGCTGGTTCCAGAGGAGAGCGGAAGGACCTTCCAGAGCATATAAGCATTGCATCTCGACCTGACACGCAATTCAGCTCAACCATGACTATGCTGACTGGAGCCCATTACTATTTGCCCCATTGGCATGTTCTTTTGGCATGAACATATCATGCCCAAACAATCATTAGCTGGACCAGATTGTTAACTCAAATGAATGCACAGCTACCTACTGAGCATAATAAAAATGACAGATTAAACACAGAATTAGAAACAGATTTTTCCATGTGGGATTTCTCATGGTTTCTGATTGTTGCAGCTAATCAGTGTTCAGTTGACTCATTTGGTGGAGACTCTTGAGGCGCAAACGAGCAAAGAGAGAAAAAAAAAAAAAGAAGAAAAAAAAAACCCCCAGCAAAACATCAATAATGAAGAGAAGGAGACGGAGGGGAAGAAAACAAAGCTGCTCATAACAAATGGGAAAACAGGCGGAGCGTCTCATTGCAAGAATGCTAACGACAATCAATTAGCAATTCCTCATGATCTTGGGTGCGTTGGAGTATAAGGTGTCTTAATGAGTCCCATTTCCATTAGGCGTTCGGCTCGAGAGGCAACGAGGAGGAGGCTGCATCCACCGGCTCCTCCATCTCGGTGCCTAATGACTGCAAGAGTGGATTACACCATCAACTCCTCGCTTCTCTTTGTTTATCCCCCACGTAAATAATGGTCAACCATTTCAATGCATTAAATGGGCCACTCTAAAAGCAGAGAATGAGGAAGAGGAGGAGGAGCGCAAGTGTTTTGGAAGCCATCCTTCAGTGATCTCCAGGAAATTGGCTAACACCGACCATGTGGTTCGGCGGCAGAGAAGTAGACGCTTGATGGATGTGTAGTTAACACTGAAACGTACACTCACCGGCCACTTTATTGGGTACATATGTTCATTTAACACAGATAGTGGCTCAGTGAATCACAAGGCAGCAACCCAATGGTTCCCAAAAAGATAAAATATCCTGTGATCAGAAGACAATAATGCCTTGTTGATGTCAGATTAGTTAGATTTACACTTTTAGTGCAAACTAAGTACTGCAGTACCTGAGTAGTGTTGCTCACCTAGTTCTACTAAATGATTAAATGCATTATCGATAAGTTAGAAAAACTGAGAAATACTTCTTTGAGAACCTGCAGAGCATGATTTCTCTGAAAAAAAAAAAAAACTGTTCAAGTTTTGACGGGTTAAATCTGCAACAACGGGAGGAAAACAGCCAGAAGAATCCTGATTGGTGCATATCTAAAATTGATCTTTTCCCACAGTTAAAAGTTAATTTGGTTTCATCACTGTAAATGTAACTTTGATGTCTGGATTTGAATCTGAGCAATCACTGCAATAAAAAGTCTCATGCCTCAAATCATACCCAGCAGTTGCAATACTTTTCCCCTCCGGGCTGCGCCGATCAATATTTCACCCAAGGCTCCATCACTCCATTTCTATTTTCCTGTCTCCCTCTGACACTCTCTGGTTTCTCTCCTGTCACAGTGCCGGACAGGATGAAAATTAAACGCCTCAGCAGAAAAACACACAAGTGGAAATGATCGGCCCGCTCTGGCCACTCGGGTCATGAATTCAGCTTAACTGTGCTTATCGCCGGCTGCTGCTATTAGTCTTAATAGCCCCAGCCGACAACCCGCCCTCGAGATGAGATGGGTGCCTTTTCCCGGGCAACCAGGATTGGACAGGTGATTCTCATCTGCGATCTCTTCAGATGTCATAGCGAAGGCAACACTGCCCAAACAACAGCTGCCAGGTTGTTGGCTTATGGACCATTTCACGCAACGGAGACATTATGCTTTCACACTCAGCATAGTCCAGAATAATTACTAATTCAATCTGGGGAGTATCTCATCCAACCCTTCCAATGCATGCATGCATATGTGTTTACTCAAAAATACTTGTTCTTTTTCACTTCTCAGCCTTGTGTATCTTCAATAAGGCGTCCATCTTTCCTGCTGTACAAAAACAACAGAAAATCAACCTCAGCTCTGCAGAATTTCAGCATTAAAACATCCATTTCATTCATGGTAAGACAAAATATTTCTGGGGCCAAGATATGTATCTGTGGCGTTATGTCTTGCTGAGCAAAACAATATTTCTCTTCTTTCTGAGCTAAGGGTTTCTTTCTTCAGCTAGCCGGGGAGCCTTGCTGCACTGCCATTGAACTGGACACCCAAACTGAGGAGCAGCGTGATCAAGTGAAAAAGTGGAACTTACAAAGTAAAAACAATGTGAAATAAGCAGAGATAAAAAAAAAATTTAAAAAAAGTATATAAAGGACGTTAGCCTGTGCATAACAGAAATACCACTGAACGGATCCTTGCTGCGCTTCAGCACAAAGTCAGACAATTGGTGTTTAGAAAACAAATGTCAGGATATCTTTTCAGGTAGATTGCATTCCCACGAGCCGGAACCATCCTCCACCACTTTACTCCTTCAAAAACAATCGAGCTTATGACTGGGACCATGTCAACATGCTGCTCTGTTTAAAGAGGTAGGAAGGAATTACTTTGATCCACTTTGAGGCGTGCCTTCCTTGACTGTTGAGTGCTGGTTAGGGTTTGGAGTGGGAGGGGAGACACTGGTGTAGCACAGCTCAAGCTAATTCTTTGCAACATAGGAGCTCCAAGCCCCCTCACTATAAATGACACCACATTATTTAAGCTAGTTTAAAGGCTCTGTTGGCGAAATCCCTCGACATTAGCATGCTTTTAAAGAAGTATTTTCCACTTTAAATATTTCTTTTTAGCCTTTTTGTCACAATTACATGTTTCAGATAATCAAATTATCAAGTGATTAATTATTTTTAGAATAAACAAATAATAAATTAACTCATCAATTACATTTTCTGGTTCATTCGCCACAGATAGGTGTGATTACTAACCAAAATCAAGAAATCCCCTAAATGGAACATTTGTGCCAACATAAAGTAGGCAGAAAGCTATTTAAAAAAAATATTATAGTCAGTCTAGAAAGGATTGCAAATTTATTTTTACGGTTTTGGTGAGATGCACAAGTAAGAGAAAATATGGAATAGTGGTGAACGTACCAAACTTACTCCAACAGTACATCTGTGTCTCATCCAGATGCTCACACTTTTAAATAATATTTCCACTGTTACTGCACATATTCTTACTGCACTAATACATTGTATTTTAAATAGTCTGCTTTTCCCAGTTGTCAATATACATAATCATTATGTCCCTTTTTGAATGACTAGCAATAGTTAATGGAACCATGAATTCTGCTCTCAAGCAGAAAAGGTCAAGAAAAGTGTCCGGACATCAATTCATGAATCCTAAGGTCAAGTACGCTTAAGTTATGCAGCTTAACAATGATTCAAAGCACACCACCCACCTCCTTTGAGTGGCTGAAGGAAAAAATGATGACGGTATTGGAGAGGCCTAGTCAAAGTCTGGACCTACATCCAATTGAGATACAGTGGAATGACAGTTAACAGTTTAGGAATTAAGCAGCAAATACAGCCAAGACTGACATATCTGAGCAGATCTGAATAATTTTCTGTGAACTTTCTGAACAATCTTCTAGTTTAAATAAAAGTAAAGCTAAAAATGAATTCTTAAAACTCCATGGACAAAAACCTTACAACATGAAATAATTTAAACAATGTACCTGGGCAAATACAAACAATGAATCAAACAACATACTTACAAAAATAATAACAGAGGGGGGACAAAAAACTATAAGGATAAATGAAATCTCTTGCCTCCCCATATGCCAGTGAAGGAGCTCAAAGTGTCCTTCATTATTCATGTCCTCAGAGCAGGATTTGAAGCAGCTTTGCTTCTCTTATCAATCATTTATCTGCTTTCCAAAGACACTCTGACTCTCTGGTGTCAACTCAGACTTGAAATGGCTTAAAAATCCACCAAGCTGAGGTCCTGCTTCAATTAAACAAGGCAACCGTGAGCCTCAAATGCCTCCTTGCAAATTGGACAACAGAGCAACACGCAGACTGTGATCCCAGGTACTCTGTAATCTCTCAATCATCCAATACAAGAAGCTCTGGTCTTATAAATAAATAAAGAGCATGTCAGGGTGTATTTTTACTGACATGTCGACATGTACTTTTTGTTTTTAATGTGACCTGGCAGCAAAAACGTGAGATTTAGACAGAACAAGATAACACATCGTATTTTTTTTTGTTAAATTAAAAACAGATATGCTTATTCAAATCATCGCCTCTCATCTTCTAGTGCTGCTTTCTGTCTGAATAAGACCCCACTTCTTTATCGTGCAGCAGACATTTGGGAAGCAGCAGTTAACAATCAAACTTGGTGGCTTTGTCTCTGTGTGGAGTCCTAATGAAAGAAAATTGTTTGGAGTTCTTTGGAAACAGTCTCCAATTACGGTCTTCATGCAAGTGTTCACTGCACCGGAACTTTTCCATTTCATCATTTGCATTCAAGCCAAGGAGCGGCGTGGCGGCGCCGGTGGCAGCAGAAGCACAGCAGACCGTGTCATCCATGGACAGTGGGGGGATTTGTCCAAGCAGCACTGCTTTCCACGTCTTTCTTTTTCTTTTTTTTTTGACTGTGGAAAGCGTCATGTCTATACGAAGCACAGGTGCGGCTCTTTTCATATAAGCCGACCAAGTGAAAAAGAGACTCCCCTTAGCTATGTTTCTCAAATAAAATTCTTTAGGTCAACTTACTCCCTCTCTCATTAAGAGGTAAAACGGTGAGGCAAGAAAAACATTATTATTCTCATGCCTGCAGGAAACATCCGGCTCACTGTTGTGTGGCCAGAAAGCCACTGATGCAATCCTTCTCTAGCTCTCGTAATGGATTTGGGCAGCAGAAAGCAGGATTATTTGATGCAACTTCCACCCAAGAGACCAATTCAGTCTGTCAAATCAATACTAATCAAAGGGGAGATGACAAGAGATGAAATTCGCCGTGCTGAAGCTAGATACTTATGTATGAAGATTTACAGCCTTCATGCTGTTTCCCCAGCCTAATCAAGACCCACATAGTACATTCACTCAGCTGGTTTTAACTTGGGGAAAAATTTAAACACTTTTCTGAAGTGTCTCACAGAAGTGGTTCTGTGATACACCCATGTTAAACTTGGATAGGAAAAGGAGCCGCCTGCCACAGAACATTTTATACTGACTATGCATTATTTGTACCTGTCTGGAGGACGTTTCATACCTCTTTTGGCACAACTCGCCTCATGTCTTTCTGTACAGAAACGTGGATATGACTCAATTGAATGTGATCTCCTTGAAGAGGTTGCCAACAGTGAATTTGGTTTAACTATAGCTCATAATTTGTCATATTTAAAAGCGTTAAAGTGGTCCAATCAGTGGAAATAGAGTAAAATATTTAATTTTTTCAAAACCAATACACAAGTAAAGCAACTATAGGTGACACTAGAATATTTACCTTCATAAAAACGCAACTGAAAAGCAAAACATACTGATGACAAATTGTTTAAGTGCATGGGTGTGAAACTGGTTTGACCCAAGGAAAGTAACAATCTACTTAATCAAAACAATATTCAAATATTTTTTTTATTTTTAAGTTGGGTACGGGCAATTATCATGAGCAAATGAAAAAAAAATACTATGATAAAGCATCAACAAAAAAAATACTACGATTAAGCATCAACAAATATCAGTATACTTGAAAATATAACTGAATTCAATTATTTTGTGCCCTGATATTTGTAAATGCTGACAGTCGCGTCTTCTCCACACTCAATAATATTGCTTCACGTTTCACCTTGAAACTAGACCCCAGAGTCCTAAATGCTTGTTCCACCACAACATTCCTTGCTGTAGTCTAAAAGGAAACAAATTACCCTGGGATCCCGGAGCTGTTTAATGGACTTTGGCAAAATTAAGAGGTGTGTTGTTCTGGAATTGGCCAGTTAAAAACTTTCTGTAAACTAAATTTGACATTATCACATTTGGGCTAGTGTTTTTTTTTTTTTTCTTTATGTAAAGAATCTTAAAGCCGCCTCTAACAGTGCTCCAAGTTCATTGCAACATCATGCAAATGACTAATTTACAGCACTAAACATGTCAGCAAGCTGACGTCTGGCAGTGGGCAGCCTGTAGAGGGTGCCTTTCATCTGAGGGAAGAAACAACAAAGAGCAAGAGCTTTTCATGTTAACAGGAAACATATATTTAATGAGACAACCACTGAAGCCTCTGCAGCCCTGCTTAAACAGCCTGACCCCCTCACCGCAGCTCGGCGGAGCTGCCAAACAACAGTCACGGCAGTCTAGACGAGACCAAGCTGCAACTGGGGTGGTGTGTGTGGGGGGGGCTGTAGAGGGGTGGGGGTGTCTCCTCAAAGCTCTTGTAATGCACAAGGAATTCAGTGCGGTCTCCTCGGAGCGGTGTGAGACACGAACGAGAGTAAAGAGGGGCGCGAGATCCACACAGAGGTCAGAGTGCAGCCCTGGAGGTGTTACGGGGAGTAAACGGGCATTAAAGCAGCACACAGGGGTTGTGGCTACTCGCCTTCTCCAACTTCTTCATCCTCTGTTTGTTCTGCAGAAGCAGTGACGTAGGGACAACGCGATAAATCAGATTAATCGTGGTGAATCGGTTAGCGAAATAATCGCCAGCTGATTTTGTAATGGAGTCATCATCATTAACTGGACCAGACAGACTCCAAAAAAGGCAACTTGTTGAAAGAACAACATACTCAGCGCAGAAATTAGGCCAAAAAAATCCTTGCTTTTAATAATGTTCTATCCAGAACTCCTCAAGTAGCAAAGTTTTAGCTTCACCTGCTTCAAATTCTATTGCAAAATCTTATCAACTCTCAAAAACGTTTTTGCTATCCAATTGCTAATTGGTTAATTAAAAAAATTGTTGACAGATCAGTTATACACTATACCGATTGGTTTGAGCTTTTCACATATTGATATTTTTAGATGCAGATACACGTTTTGCTACAAATAATCAAACGTACACTAAACAAATGCTATGTTGCTAAATTTTAGCCTATAAAATGCTTATTTTCTTATTTAAAAAAGGTATTAAATTATTTATCCATTTGCATCTCATATGCAACGTATAAGTGTCAGGACCTGACTTTTTTTATCCAATTAATCAATTAATTAGAGTAAACGATAACTAAAATAATTGGTGATTGCAGCTATACAGTGTAGGTCCTCATGTGCGGGACACAGATTGGAACAGGAAGCGATTGTCATTTTCAGAAAAAATCACCATCTTGTTCTGAAAACAAATAAATATGTCTTGTGTAGAGAACTCCGGGAAGGATGGCGGCAGTAGCATGTCAAAGGTCCGAGCCTGTTTGATGACTCTGGAGGCCACCGCCGGATGTCTGGAAAGCTGACACCGGCAGAAAGGCCCATGAATATTCAGCGGCCAAGTAAATGAGGCAGATAGCACTTGACATGTTTAACATCCACCTCTAGCACCTTCTGCCATGCAAAGCCAACAAGGTGAAGAAGCAGAACAAATACGTTGGCTGTTTGTGGGCGGCTACAATCCCCGCTGATGAATGGGACGCTTTCTAAGAAAGAAAATGAATGAGTTTCAGGGGAAGGATCTGGATGAGCTGAACTTGGAAACACACAATCTCACATCCTCAGTGAGATTCTCAGGTTTTCAAATGCCGGATGCATAGTTTTTCTGTTAAAATAAAAACTGTAGCCTTACGCAGTGCAATATGCTGACATTTCCATTCTAAGAAATAAAAACATGTTTCCCCCAACTGTAATCCCTGCTGGTATCAAAATGTTTGCTCTCTAAATATTTACCAACCCAGAGTCACATCTAAAGCGCTAACACAGGCACCTTGAGACTTCCTTTTTTTTTTTCTGAGTGTTGTGTCCCAAAGGAAATGCAGTGAAAGCACTACAGATTATCTTGCAAGTGAGTAAACTATCTGAGCACACAACACATTCCTCCAACACCTCAAACAGCTCTGAGACGAGGGGGGAAGAAATCTGCTACCAACAAACAAACTGCTTGATAAAAAAAATAAATAAAAAAAAATTCCCTGTCGTATCTGCATGAGACAGGAACGGAGAGCGTTTTGGTGCTTCCCAGGCAGCGTTAACGCCGAAAAACAGAGACATTAGTAAATGTGTTACCAAGATAGGCAAAGTCATGTAAATATTGACACTTTGATAGTCATCACCAGGCTTATCCAGCAAACCTACCTGGTTAGAGCCATTTGACATCTGCTCAGTGCTATTCCAGGTAGGGGAGTTAAAGGAATATTCCACTTTTCCAGTGAAATTTCAGCATCTGCCGGTTACACAAAGCTTAAAATACTAAAAAAGGTTCTTGCATTTGATAGCTTGTATCTTTTAGAACTACTGTGCAGGATCTTAAAAGCTAATTAGATCCAACATTTAAAAATCTCAGTTTTACACCTTTTAAAACTCTAAATGTGTCCAGATATTCCGTAACTGCTCTAAAATTACACTTAGTTATATTTTAAATTTACATTAATTTACTGGCTGTTCCACAGACTTTTTGATATTCTTTATAAAAGGTGTTTATTTTATTGAGAAATGCTTTGTGGGGAAGAAATAAGGCCTGGATATTCTCATTCTAAACCCGTGGAAGAATTCTGCTTTTTAAGTAGCATGCTTAAAAAGCTTTAAGCAATTAAAATTTAAAAAGTTCCATTACGGTCTCCAATATTGCATGTTTTTGACTACCTACGATACTTTCATTCATGCTAGTCCTATACTTTAATCACATGGTTCTTACAACAGGTTTCAGAAATGTAAATTACTGAAACGTGCAGTAACACCGTTTTTGCGTTCTCCATGGAAAAATAAATATGTGACAAAAATGCATGGACTCATAGGTTGGTGGCACTCAATAAAAAGAGATAAACACTATAACCACTTATTACCCCACCCCTTCACTATACACTACCCCTGCCTCCACCCACAACAGATAAGCTGGTTTGCCAGTATTGCCAGCGCCACTCACGGCTCCATTTGCACAATCGCTCCACTGTTGCTGCACAGAGTGGACAACTGCACTTTGGACCTTTCAGGAGGGGAAAGCCTTTTATTGTGTTTCCCATAAGGGCATCCACTGTAGCTTATCTACGGGCTGCCAACTATACACACACACACACGCACGCACACACACCTCAAAACACTGCATTAAGATATCCAAGGAGAGAAAACATAAACAGTAGCTGCTGTGTATCAAGTGCTGCTGCCATTAAGCCCCATACGACTAGTTTGCCTTGCTGCTGATTTTTCCGGTGCTTTACAAGAGAGAGAGCCATAAAAAGGGCGGCTGAATTATCTGTGCAGCCGGAACCCGACCCACACGCCGGCTGACCTTTTTGCACAAAGCAAGATTAAACATAATAGTGGAGCTGAGTTAAGTGATTGCGATTTATGAGTCCATTTAAGTTGATTCAATATAGGATGACAAACGATTACCTCTGCGAAAGTAAAGCTTACATACAAAACATCCCTGCTGCTGCTGCACACAAACTCAGAGCTTTATCAAAGTTAACAATCAGCTCAGTGTCTGTCTGCTGCGGGTCTGGCTCAGTGGAGGGCTAAACAGAATTTTAAAAATGCATGACAAGAATGGAAGAAGAAGCTGCAATTTTAATGCACACGGCTATCTGCATTTTTTTTCTCTCTCTCTCTTTTGTGAGACTCAAAGCCTATTACCCTAAAAGAGATGAGTATTGAATAAATATTACCCCTGAATCTGGTCAACTTGGCCAAATGGATTAAGTATATCAAATCCACTTTCATGAGTGCATTGAGGAAGTGTCAAAATGGACCACTTTCAATTTAGTTCCCAGATTTCTTCATCTTGCTGTAAGAACAAGATGCTTCCCTTGCAAAAACAGGTTGAATCACATTGTTATGCGTGGCCCGGGCTTTAAATTAGCCCAACATCATCCGCATATTTGATTCGCCGTGTTGCCAGAAAGAGTTACATGACTTTCATTCACCCTGTTCAGGCTGTGAAGAAACATACGCAGCCTCCTTTGCACGCTCTCTCTGTTCACCCACATCCATTCGGATTTTATGACTCTGGTTAAAATGCAACCATTAAATATTCATGCACGAGGGCTTTCACCCGTGAAGCAGCTTCCCCGCTCTTTTTCTGCGAGCTTTAGGGGAAAGTGAGGAACTTTTTTGATTTTAACTGACAGGAGCTAAATATTAAAACAGAAGCTTTGGGAGTTCAGCAAAGTGTTCGCTTCTCCCCTTCAATATCCTCCTTCTTGGCTTTTCAGGGCTCATTGTCCTTATAATTTCACAATGTGGCGAGACTCATAGGATAAATTAACATGACAATTCAAACAGAGGAGATGGATAAAAATCCACTCTGAGGGGCTGAACAGCGACGCTATAAGAATAGAAAGTTGATGATCATTCCGAAGTGAGCATCGTGCTGCATTCACTGTGAACTATATCTCTAAAATATATTGCTCATTAATTTTTAATTTGTTGTCTTTGGTGTTTACTACACAAAACTCTTTCCATTAAAAACAAAAGTGGTGGTGCAAATAATTCATGTTTTCTGTCTCCTTTTACATACCAGATAGGAAAGTAGAGTATTAATATAAAAGATATTATTACAGGTTATAATATTACAGGTGCATCTCAATAAATCACAATTTCATTAAAAAAATCTTTTTTTTTAAATAAGGTTTGTGTATAATATTTATCAACATAAAAGTGATATTTTCCAAGTGTTGTTATTTAAGGCATTACAGCTTTTTAAAAATAAATTTTCTTCCACTAAACTTTCCATCAACATAAGAAACTCTCTAAACAAACAGCTTCTTTAGCAATGAGATTCTGTGGCTTACCCTCCTTTGTTTAGAAGTCTTGCCCACGGTTGTGTGGGTCAGACATGTCAATGTTCACTATATCAATGAAGCAATTAATAAAACATTTTGCATAGCAGGCACTATAAAACTAACAACATTTGTAGCAATTAAGATAGCAAAAAGTTAATCTGTCAAGCTCCATTTTAAACTTTTAAACTATGATCTGCTCTTATTTGGATCTGTTGATCATCCAAAGGTTTTGTACTATATTACAATCTTCTATATAAAAGCAATCATGAAAGGAAAGATTCCACTTTTCGTGTAATGAATCTATATTTGTAATGTTTCACTATTTGAATCGAGTTGTTGACAATAAATTACCTTTTCAATATACAATGATATTCTGATTTACTGAGATGTACCTGTATGCTCTGCAGGTACAAACTGCATCATCAATGACAAAGATTTTGCTGCAGAGAACATTAGGCAAATATCTCCGGCTGTATTTGGGTAGATGTAATTCACAAACAAATCAAGGGATGCAACATTCAGGGGCTTCTCCAAACAGTCGATTTCCTAGACAAATAAAGCCCAGTCCCTGCAGTCAGGGAGGCACTTATGACAACAAGTTGCTATGAGTTCATTTAACTGCTGAACATTGTGAGGGAAGAGTAAAATGAAACCTTAATAATGTTCTTGTTGTCGAGTTGCTGAGCGGCGGCAAAGTCCATTTATTCTGAAATAATCATTTTGGTGATTTGAGAGTAACGATTCATGCCACTCACAAATGAACGCAGGACTGAACTAATCATTAAGGATATTTATGAATAATATTGTGTCAGCAAAATGCTGCCACAAGCAAGTCTGCAAGCCATCACCATCTGAGTTCGGATGTCCGCGGCACGACAAGCAGACAGGAGCGATTAGTCTTTCATCAGTCTTCTGCTTCTGCACTGACAAGATGATTGAGTTGAATTGAGCTGCTTTTTCCCCTTTTCTCACTTTGAACGAAGCCACTTGACATAAAAAAAAAAAAGAAGAGTCAAACTTTGCAGCACTTCTCATCCCAGTCATTGATTCTCCTCTACAAAATAAGAAAACAAGAAGCGGAGGACAGCTTGTAAAACACAAATGCTGTCTTTCCACTTCAGGAAACTTTCATTTCATCAAAGAAAACATTACCAGCACTATCCATTCTCCTCCCATTTAAAATTTATAGAAAACACCCCCCCAAAAAAAACACTAGAAGAGCTGAGATCATGTACAACCGGCTTTTCAAAAGTACATCAAAGAGGGTTTTAAGTAAAGAAATCACCTCCCTGGCCCTTTTAAACAGCATTTAATCCAATGTAATGATTTACAATATGACAAGTCAGGCAAAATTTACTGTGACAGATTGAATGGGTCCCAACATAAATATAATTACAGCTCACATGATCCTCTCCACCTCCCTCTTCCTCGAGGAAGGGCACACAAAGATGAAGCAGGATATGCAGCCCGCAGTAATTTGCTTTTTCAATTTGCTCCTTGACATTAACTGGTGCCAAAAAAAATAAAAAATACTCATGAACAACCACAGAGTGTTGTTGCAGTAACCGTACATAAGGAAGAAAAGTTCAACAATCACAGGAAACATAACATGTCTCACATTTGTCTAAAAATGGGCTTTTGTGTATTATTTTACAGTTGCCCAACTTGCTGTTTTTTATCCCATCTGAATGGAACAAAACATAATGTAATGCCTCTTAAAATACTTGTAGCGTCAATTAGCCTTAAGTCTGATATATCACCATAAAGACACAGAGAAGATCTGCAACAGATGACTTACTCATGAAAGACTATTGGCCAGAGTGTCTCTGTTGAGACGTTTTAAGCTCCAGTCAGTCACCAACAGGATGGTCTCTATTTTTGTTTTTATTATTCTGTTCTACAAATTCCTTCCAGTTTTAAAAACTAAAAAAACCTGGAAACACAGAGTGTTGTTGTAGTAACCGTACGTAAGGAGGAAAAGTTCAACAATCACAGGAAACATAATTCATATATTCAGGTAGAGATACCTGAAGTTCTTAGCTAGAGAAAACACAATGTTATCAAGAAAATGACAGAGTTAACCTATTACTTCTACAGTATATATTTACTAGTCACAAGATAATAAAATAAACAACAGATTATCTTAAACAGTAAGGCCTCTCTTGTATTCTGTAAAGTTTTCTGAAGTGCAGCCAAAAATAACAAAGTTATCCTCCGGATATCAGAAAGTTGTCCTTGAGAAAAGTTGTAGTACGACTCAACATGCAGGGTGTAAAGTTATCCCCTTCATAGCTTTAAGGCTAGTCATCTGCCAGATTGTAGTATGGTAGTTACTTGATGTTTTTCTAGCTCTGTCAGAAGAAAGTAGCCCTCAGAGAAAACAAAGTAAACACATTACCGCAAAGGGAAATTAGTTAATTGCCTCCTTTAAGTGGATGTGCAACTTTTGGGGCAAAACCAGTACAACCAACTTCTTTATACTGTGTGTTCAAACGTTCTGACTGTATAAACCCAACCATTATGTTCCCAAATCCTCCTAAAAGAGCAGGAGATGCTTATCTTTTACTTTTGTTTTTGATGTAGATGTCTAAAGTGAAAATTTTGTCAAAAGTGTTGAAAGTTTTTGTTAACTAGTGTTTTAAATATTGGAGGTAAAGTCTGTTTAAGCACACAGATCGTATGCCCGGCCTTCTAACAATTATGAAAGGACTAGATTGTGAATGTTTTTGTGAAAAGATTAGGAAGTCACTGATACTTTTTTGGGTTAAGATTAGAAATAGTTCAAAGCTTCAGGTCAACATTACAAGCAACCAACTGAATCACAGAGGTACTTCAAGCCTTGAAATGCATTTTTGAAAATAGTTAAATACCAAACAGTATTTGAAGATGATTCTCTGATTAATCTCTGGTATGCGGATGTTTTGAGTCCTATTTTTTGTTATCATTCAATCTCACTTTGAGCTGAGAAAGAAATAAAAGTAAAATAAACAAAAATAGATTACTGGTTTGGGGGTGGGGGGACAAAAACAAAAAAGCAGTAGTTAATGACTCAAATAAAAGAAAACCATACAGTGGATGGAATTTGAGATGCACTTTTCTTCTGGGTAAAACAGACATTGATGAACAGACAATCTGGCCAGGAGGTGAGGAAACAGAAACATTTTAGCTACTGGGTGAGTTGATGAGTGGCATGAGAATCAGGTGTGGCTAATCAGGGGAGTATCGGGTGTAAGCAGATCTTGGAAACTGAAGGAAGATGATAAACTAATAAAACATAATGAACACAGCCGGAGATGAACTACAACAAAATATGATATACTAACCAATGGAACAGAAGAAAGAGCTAAGTCATTTCATATGCTACACTGGGTGGTGAGCCACATCGTACATATCAAAAACCACCACTACTGAACAGAAAACACATTCTTCACATACATAGTATAGAGAAAAAAAAATTGCACAGGCTACTTATAAGCACAAAAGTTGTAGAACACCAAAGTAAATATAGAAAAAAAACAAAACTGAACCAGATGAGTATTTAATAATGTGATGGCGATGTAGCATATCAAATTTGTCTTTGACTCTGTTTGCCCCATAAGTTATCAACAGCCAGGTAGGAAGAAGGAGTACAGTAACCACTTCTGCCATCATTTATGGCAATGTAAAACACATATTAAACCAGGAACACACTGCGCACATGCATGGTGACACGAAGGATGCTGTGCCCTCGGGTGAGCCATCTCTCTCCCTCCCTCCCTTCCAATGCCAACACCACAGCGTCTGTGACTCAAACATGCCCTCCTTTTAGAGCAGATGGACAAAAATAGAGTCTACCGTCAACAATTTCTAAGCCGTGGGACCCGTCGGGCCGCGCGCACACACCGTTTGCCCGCGATATATGCGTGTCGTGCAACGCTAATATGGTCAGTTGCAGCATTTCTGTTTGATGCAGACAAAGCGAGGACACCCTGTTAGAAACAAGCTTATGCAATCTGCAACTATAAATACTGTAGTTGTGTGAAGCCAGTCTGCATATGCGCCTCACTGTCTGTTTACACCAGGCAGCGCCGGCCAATTAATTAGCATTCATCATCAGAAGAAGTTGCAGTTATTATATCTGTGATTACCATGATTGTGGAAAATAGAGTCTTTTGTCTCCTCAGCAGGGATTCTGTTTATTTTCTGAAGCCGCTGAAGAGGACAGAACGACCCACCAAAAAAACATGGAAACAGACGCAACATGTTTATAGAAGAGTTATTTAAAGTCAACCTTGTGACAATGGCATGCATGGCTATAGGTCACGTTTTTTGGAAGCAACAGTCAGTACAAGTTGTATGGAGATGTAAATGTGCACAGAGTGATGCCTCACAAAATTAATTAATTCCCAGTGGTAGAACTAGCGAAATCCTATGAACAGGTTTTCATAGGATTTAGTTTGTTTGACACAGTGAAGTGAAAGCAAACCGTATCAGCTGAAAATGTAACAAAAGTTGCAATTTTGGTACCCAATTGAACTCAGTCTATCAAACTTTCAGGTGTAAAACACCCTTAATAAATCCTCTGAGTAGTAGAAGCTGTAGTGCCAGTTTTTGTACTTGAAGATAAGAGTTACCTTAATTTTTTACATCCTAAACTGATGCCGACACGAGATTGCACTTCATAAGACAGGCTCCGCTTTCACAGCACATATGAGTCTGTTTTAGTATCAAAAGATCTCTCTAAACACCAACTACAGAAAAAGGCTCAGCTTCCCATCACTCCTTTACATTATATTATAACACAGGAAAATCTGAGATAGCAAAAATAGACGTGTAAATCAATTCTGATAAAAAATAAATAAAAATCTATATAGGAAACATGAACATGTGAGGCCAGATCAGTGTCAGTAGCTTTATTTGTATGTTTTAAAGAGGAAAAAAGCAAAACAGAAGATGAATAATTGCACAGAGTGATGTATTCAGTGATTTTCAGTGCTGACAGATTGTCTTTCTTTCAGTGCCCACAGCTGCCATGTTCATGTACCGGCCTCAGCTTGCGGTGCATGCCCTGCACCTGGCTAACCAACCGCACACAGACACTGTGTTAGCATGAGGGTATGGTGTAAGCTGACACGCAGATTGTGGGTGGAGTGTCACTGCTGTCTACACATTATCATCAGTAAAAGTTTTTTTTTTTTTCCCCTTTTCTTCATGTGGCAGGGAAAGCAGCGCAATATGGTCAAGGAGAAGAGCAAATCTGGTCAAACACTTAATCCCACTAAACAATTCAAGAATGGACCAGCAGTTACAATGCTCCCAAGAGGAGAGAATTTCACTGATTTTCTGTTTTAAAAAATTGAAGAAAAAAAAACATTAAATATTTTTCTTTGAGTTTGTAGGTGAAGACTAAACAGCACTGTGAAGAAAAGCACATAAATGTAACCTTTAGTATTTTACTATTATCTCATTCATCAGAACATTTTTTATTTAAATACTCTCAAGTTGATCACAGTCCTAAGCAACTTTTCATTAGTAACCATGACGTCCTGTTTCCGCCAGGGTACAAATATGATGCGACACAAAAGCCAATTTCTCTTAGGTGTTCATAAGTCAGGATAAACTACGGTAACTAAAAACTAACTACTTCCCAAATTTACCCAAATCTATAGACCGATAATTAAAACATTCAACCTGCGGACCTACTTCCCTGTCTCTAATGAAGTAATGCATCCCCACAACATGATGCTGCCACCACGATGTTTCATTGTGGGTAATGATGTGTTCAGGCTGATGTGCAGGGTTGGTTTTCCCACACGTAACATTTCACATATAGGGCAGAAAGTTCAATTTTGGTATCATGTGACCAGAGCAGCTGCTTCCTACATGAGGCAAACTTTAAAACAAATTTCTTATGTCTTTTTCTCAAAAATTACATTTTTCTTGCTACTCTTCCATAAAAGTCAGCAAACAGCACCAAGAACTTATTTGAAGGCCTTTAACACTTTTTTTTATCAAAACTGGGCAACTCCTGAAAATAAAATGCCAAAAACTGTTGGTTATGTGTTTGTAATGTCAGAGTGTATCTATTAAGCTCAATGATTTGAGCTGTAATTTTATGGTAGCTTAAAATAAAAACAACCATCATAAATGATAGAGGAAGAAGACTGATGCCCGTAGCTGAAAACGGTTCTACTTGTTATGCTTCAAAATCTCCCTTGATCCCGTGTGGCCGATCAATAACACTGATACAATCTCACTCAGACAAGCTTGTCAGGATAAAGGCTCAGCCTGTTTACACTCCAGTCATCTAGAATACGAGTGTTTGCATTAATGTAGCACATCTGACAGATATCCAGTGTCTGGTTGAAGAATGAGGTCGATTTCCATTCATGCTTGATGTTTGACACATTATGACCACAATCAGTACGCCAAAGCTCTCAACTTTCAACTTGTATCTTAGTTAGGGTCAGTCTGAGTCTATTCCTGGCTGCTTTTTTTCTTAAGCAGCCAATCTAATTTAAACTGCACGGATTCAAAAATTGAAAGATTTTCAAAGCCTTTTGCAATAAGTAGGCAAAGGAAGCAAAATAGTTATTATTATTGCTTTTATGACTTTTTGAACAAAGCACCCTGTTATGCTTTTTAGTGCCATTCTACCACAGGATAGAGAAGCATAAGAAAAGCTCATCCAGGAAGCTGGTGGAAAATGGTGTAAAAATTGCACCATAATTCCATAGTTGTATATCAGATGAACCATGATTTAGAAGTGTCTCTCCTCTAACACAGCTCATTTGATGGATTCAGTCACATCCTGAGCATATCTTTGAGTTCTGCAGAGGAACATACTTCAAGAAGAAGGTCTTGAAGTACGCCTTTTGGAAACCTCTGATCTGTTCTTCAGGTAACAGAACAGATGCAACAAGACATCTGAAAGTTTGAAATTCGAAAATGGAATTTTTTACCATTAACTTGGAGTATTTCTAAGCACTTACAGGTGAGGCCGACAGTAACACTCTGAGGAGCAAGTGAAACACTGAATGTCCAAACTAAAATATCAACATTATGAATATGGTAGCAAAAATTCTGCTATTGATGTTAACTGTGCAAGAAGAGCTCATTACTAAGATGACACACAAAAGAGAGCTTTAAAATGCCAGCTCCACAAAGATTTTGTGTATGATTTAATAAAAATAGTACTTTACAAAAACTCCTGCCTTGCACACAATATGTGATGACAAAACTGCTAATACGAAGGGGAGACTTCACACAATATTTGTTAATTACAGCAACAGAGAAATCAGAATTGGCTACAGTTAGCACTGGATGCTTAAATCATAGCAATTAGATACAATATCATCTCTCATGCATCAGCAGATGCTTGGCAAATAGAGCAAGCTACTGGGATTTTTATCAATCTGTGCTTTACATCTTGACTGCAAACTTTGAAGGATCTGACAGTTTACATTTGGAAATGGAGAGTAGAGGACGGTTGGGGGAAGGGTCCTTGGGAAAAAGATTACCCTCAGACCTTTTCTTTGAGAGCACCAAAGAATGGGTGAAAGAGGCTCCCTGTGTGTTAGTAAATCCCAGTTAATTTTCTCTGTCAGAAAACAATGAGATATGGACTCCCGCAGGCTCTGTTGAATGTAACTCTAACACTTATTCAGAATCACCATCATTACTCAGAGGTGTGGATCCTTCTCCACTAAAAAGTTAACGAAAACCTCCGGAAGACCCGCAACACTCCATGAATTATCGGTTAAAGCCTTCAGGAGCCTTTTTGTTGGACCCATTTTCTAATGGCAGGATTAAATCTCTAAAGATTTAAAATTCTGAGATTAGCAGCTGGTTTCGCAGTCTGTGCTGCAATTTCAGGGATGAATATGCAACACTATCACATGCTGCCAAATCTGACAACCCTTCACGGTTGGACCTTGTTTAATTTATAAAAGATGGGACTGCGGAGATGCCGGATGTTATTTATGATTCAGAGCCTTTCATTTGCACTTAACAGTGCAGCGATGCTCTTGTGTCATCATCTGTGTATGTTTTTCACAGCATGTCACATTCAACATGCATGAGCTCGCGACTGCTGGGGGGCCTTGAAAGCTCCAATTAAATCCACCGTGGATTATGGCTCAAAGATTGGATCCACTTCTTTATTTTCCCCCCACAATGTTGCACTCTAAAACTAACTCCAATTTAAATCCTAAAATGCTACTAACAAGAAAAAAAGCATGTAAACCGAACATAAGCCATTTTTAACTGCATTTTAACGCAGACATGAAGTTGATAAAACGAAGCTTTCTCTCATCCGCTTTCAAAACAAAACACCGCATCACAGCTTCAGCTTGTTTTATGCAATCATGTGTCTAAGTCCTGAAAAAGCCGAACCGCTAACAAATAAAACCACAAAAAGCAACAGCCTCCCATTAGTCGACAACACATAGGCTTAACAGACTGTGAATTGAATTTGTTTTCAAACTGTCTTAACTCGAAGAGACCAATGTGTGTATACAGATAATTAAAACCTCTTTAGAGGCTAATAGAAGGGTTTTTAAGGTTGAAGCTTGGGAATAAATCTTTCATATAAATGATATAAATTTATTCTGAGTGACGCTTCATTTAGAAGAGCTAATAGTCTCTCAAAAGTCTACATTTGACCTTTATCAAAGTTCGCTGGCCAGGTTAAAAGCAGAACTGAATGTATGAGTTCTGGTCATTAATTGGTAATATTGCAGTTATCATTCTAGATGGAAGTGATCTGGAGAAGGTTAAGGTTTATAACTATCTTTGTTTCTAACATAATGATAATTTATCTGTCTATACTGATAATGTTCTAAAAAATCTCTGGTTTTATTATTTAAAAAAATAATAATGTCTTTGGCTAAGTGTGAGCATATTTAAACTAATATAACTCATTTTGGATAGAATTCAAAATGACATACTGCCAAATGGAATAATTGTTTCTTAAAAACACTCCAACTGTATCAGACTGCAGTGAAATCCAGACATAAATTCATCCTCATTTTCATCTTTCTAGCAGAAACCTGAAATTGTTGTACCAGCACTGACTGGTATTTAGAATTATTAATAATTCCTTCCACCTAAAGCTCCACTTCCAAGAAAAACAGCCTAGGAAATGATTATGTTTACAATATATAGGGTGTACATATTCATACAACAAAATTACATTAGGTTTTGTATATTCTTTGCCCCTAAAAGATTTCAGTTTTGCGTTTCACGTACATCAAAACTCACTTTTATCTCCACTACATTCATTGCAAATAATGTCCAGTCCAAAGAATCTTAAACAAAATTAAATGTATGTTACTTACAAAAAAATGAAACCAGAAATAGTCTATTTACAGCTATTAATCAGAAGATGTGTGTTATAGAAAACCTGCCCTCCAGCGCGGCTGCAGCTGTAAGAAGACGCAGGTCCATTGTTGGGACTAACAAGGGCCGCAGAGGTCACTTGCATTTTCACAAGGGCTTTGCCAGAGAGGATGGGGAGGCGAGAGCTAACATCGTTCTGTTTGGTATGGATCTACGCTAAAGCTTTTCCTATAAATTCACAGTCTATTATAAAGGGGGTAGATTAGATTAAGTGAGATTATGCTGAGAGGGGCTTCCTAAAAAGAGCAAAGAAAGAACACATTGGTACTTAGCACGCAAGTCAACAGGGGGATTAGGCCAAAAGTATGAACAGAAATCCGGCACTAATATACGGTCATTTAACCACAGGCTAGGCATGTGAGTGGTCCAAAACATTTAGCAGAAGCAGTTTTTAGCTACAAATATCTATCTGAACATACACTTCCAGATTTTGGCAATGACGACGAAAATAATCAGATTTCTCTGTCAATACCCTCCTTTCCTCTGTTTTTGTGCGAGTACAGTTTGTGCAACAACAACTCCGATCACCAATGCAACCAAAAATATGCACCGAGTGGTTGCACACTCTAACATGATTAAATGATATGTGGTCTGGCGTCACTCCCGGCACCTCTCCCATCCCGTCACTCAGCTCTGTATCTCCATCCCGCACGCAAGCAAGGGAGCCACATACAGATTCCCTTTCCTTGAGCTGTGTTTTGAAAATAGACGCTTCATATTACCAGTCAACACTGAGGCTGACAGGTACAGTCTGACCGTTCTCTTCCACCAACCCCGCCCCCATTTTTTTTTTTTTTTTATCTTCATAACAGTTATCTGCTCATCCTACATTCCTGCAGCCGCGTGTCATGGAGGTGGAGCGTCACAAATCATCACTAGCACACACATGAGGAATTCAGAGTTGGCATGTAGAGGAGGAATACAGGGTGTAATGATGAACAGCCAATTCTGAAAGCTGGAAGGAAAATTTTGACTCAGTACTGAAATAGTGCTATGATGCCACATTCCAAGATAATTGTCTCTTGATTTCGAACCATTTTAAATGATGAAATGAAAACAAAGAAATGGCTCATTTGCAGCTCTAATAAACTCACATTTACCTTCATGTAAAACAATGGTCACTCAGACGACCTTTCTCAGTTAAACCTGAAAGTTAAGGTCAACTTGTGGGAAAGTGTTACCCATTCATAAGGGGTCGCAAGCTGGAACTCACTGCATGACTCTTACACAACGGAGTCACACAAGTCTTGCTGCAAAAGAGCAAACCTGACAAAAACAGTCACAGAGATCGTCAATCACAGGCACTTTGGCTCAGTTACGGCAACAAAAATGATTTTTACACAAGCATGATTGTCACTGATAGTGAGTAGAAATGTGCATTATGAGGCATTTTAAACAAAGAGATTTAAAAGCTGGTTTAATATTGTTTTGAATGCATCTCAGGTTTTCAAAAGAGCATAAAATCTAAAACGATATTAAACTCATGATCAGTAACATCCAAATGCAGCCTGATACAAGAGAAAACCTCAAAGTTTAAGCGCCAGGATGACACAGTGAACACTTTCCAGTGCCCTTGCCCTTCGCTCTTTGAGAGGGTGATTCATTCCAAGAATTTATTCCGTTAAGTAAAGACAACACAGAGCAGAACCTTGAGCGAAACCTACACAAACCTCCCACAACCTCTGACCGCCAAGGATGAGCAGTCAGGTCACCTCTGTTCCTGCTACAAAGCGCCTTCGGAGAATTCTCCTCGTACAGAAGCAGGTATTCCCGAGACGGATCAATAACATCATAATATCATGCCACAAACTCACGCCCGTGTTTACCGGCTACTTATTCAAACACTGTTTTCAAGAAGGAGGCTTCTGATGCAAACCTTTGGGACAAGTTCTAATTTTCCCTCTAAGATTGCAGATTTAAAAGCGCTGTTCAGACTGAAACAGATAGAAATTATCCATACACTGTTTCTAGAAGATCTTCACTCTAAAGAAGCATCAGATAGGTAATATACCAAGTTTCTAGCTTGCACACAGTAGAGCTCTGGGTTTCCTTGCAGGCTGGCCAGCAGTGCTTGTGGAGGTAATGAGGCCTCTTGTGTGTCCTCTCTGATCTGAGAGCTGAATAATTTCCCATGTGGTGCAGCCATTTCCAGCTTCCGCCTTTACTCTCACCCCGGCAGGTGGGGCGGAGAGCAGAGAAACCTCCATCCTGCCCAGCCAACGTGTTGCTGTTGTCAATCAACATTCTCTGTCCCATCCAGATAGAAGGAGAATACTTTTCCCCCCTTTTGGTTTCTATAATATGTAAAATTTGAACCCAAATTCAAACTTTAATCTTTTTTTTATTATTTTATTTGAAATTTAATTAGTACTAATCTGCACCTATTGTGTTTTTCTTTTCACAGTTTTGTTCGTCTCTGCTTATGTGCTAATGCTTTTCACTGGTCAGTGGGAAACTGGGAGTTAATAAATGGTGTACTTCAGCAGCCCCAGACACACGTGCTGGGTTGCAGATCTCTGTTTCAATGTGTCTTTTGTTTGATGGCTGGTGTTTCAACATCCTCGACTTGAATAGAAGAAGGTCAGCCTGGTGGGGTCTGCCCTGTGGTTATTCAGGAGCGCAACCTAGGGGCCCCATGGAGGTGGGAGTGACTGGGTAAGAGGCGTTGGGAAAGGGGAAGGAAAAAAATAAAAACTTCCCCTCTGTCAAGTTTTATGAAACCAGCTGGAAGTTTTAAGTTTCCTCAATCAGCGTTTTATCTCTTCATTGCCATCAAGTGTCTCCAGGTGCACAAGCAACTTGACATCTCAAATAAATAGGGCAATCATTGCCTGACCAAAATCTAAATAACTAACATATTTTATATTCCTGCAGACGTTCTACATGATTTTTTCAAAGCTGTGCAGAACAAACTGGTAACGATGCAGAATCAGAAAGTACACGAGACTGGCGTTGGCTGTAGCTGCCACACACGTCCAGGGGAAATTCTGCTAATACTGGAACTTGTTTTTCTACAAAACCTAAAAAGAACAAACCTCATACTTACTAAAAAAATTGGTAATAGCTTCAATTTCAGCTGTTTTTCTTTTTTTGCTAGTAAACTAATGCCAGTTATCAGTTAATAAAAACAGTGAAATTCGTTTTCACTGTTGTTTTTATAGCCTTGGCAAAGGCTTCATTATTAAAAAAATATGCAAATTCATAAACTTTACTGCTCATGTGTACAGTAATTCCCAAAAAGCTGCATTTTAAAATAAACTGTTTCACTAATTCAATGCAAAAACCAAATCAATTCACCTTTTAGCCAATGAAAATCCCACAATTTTAGTTTTTAAAAAAGAAATGCTATATTATGGCCTACACAATCATGGGGTTGACAGCCGTCAAGCACAACACCACCGGCACGCTTGGTTAGTTGTTCAGAGAGTGCTGTATCCAAGTATGCGAATGGAAAATTGAGTGGAAGGAAAATATTTAGGAGTAAAGGCCCACAAGAAACAGGGATAACCGCAGCCACGTGAATCAAAGAAAAGCAAAGATTCCACAAGGAGGGAAAGTCATAAAAGGTCAATGCTAAAGCAGCTGGCTGTTCACATAGTTCAAGTTGCAAAGTTGTGAAGTTTCCACAATCAGTAATGATTTGTTGAGCTATTCGATCCAATGCTGTCACTATGACTGGTGTCTTATCAAGTTGAAAGTGAGTGCTAGACAGAACATAAAGCCCTAAGAAAAGTATTGCATGCTTTTCAATAGACTGGCATTTCCATATTAATCATAGTTTATTTAATAGTGTATTTTAATGTTCTTATTATCCATTACTCTTTCCTTCCACTTAACTTCCTATCAATATGCTTGGAGAACTTTATCAGCAACCAATATCTTTAGCAATGAGTTTTTGTAGTATACCTTCATTTTGGAAGGTATACATGCAAAACTATCAGCAGTCTTCTTTATGATTGTTTTGGTAAGAAAGGGAATACAATAGAACATTACTGTATTAATAGTTCTTGTCTTTATTGGTCTGATGTAATATTTACACTTTCTGAGAAACTGAATTTTGGGTTTTCAACCATTTTTAACCAGCACTTAAATATCAAACATAATAGAAAACAACAGGAATAACTCTTTAGTAGATCTTAATAAAAGAAGAAAAGAAAAAAAAAAACTAGTTGCTCCCAAAAGTGAAACTTTTTAGAAACAGGAGTAACGTATAGGCTGCACGACAAAAACACACAGTCCCTCCCGCTCTGCTACTGACAATAGTTAGGAAGTGGAACAGGGACAACTGTCTATTTTTTGGCTTCCTGGGTAGATGTACAATGGATATAAAAAGTCTACACACCTCTGGGTAATATAAATATAAATGTAAGAAAAAGTTGCAGCATCCTTGTATCGTAAGTTTTCACAAATGCAAACCAACATTTTGTTGAACAACGTTTTGTTCAAATTTCAGCATTTATCTCTCTGGTGAGAGTCTATGATCCTCTCGTTTCTTGAGTTTGCATTTTTTACTCATAGTTGTTTAGATTGTGACGACAGCTCATCGTTGCAGCCACATTTTCTGTGATTTTGAAGCATGCTTGGGATCATTGTGATGCTAAAACGTAAAACCCGGTACCTTCCTAACAGACACTTGTCGGTTTTGGGTCACAACTTGCTGGTATGTACAACTGATTACATGCACCTTGACAAAAATAAACAAAAAGGGAAAAAATCATTGTTGTATCTGAAGAAAGGTAACTCCAGATGGATTATTTAACTCAGGCCTGGCTGCTGTCTTTGGAAGAGAAAAAAAAACATCAGTCTTTCAACCATAATCCATAAACTCCAGAGTACATGAGATTATTCTCACCTGTAGAGCTCAACCAAAAACTTGTTGGAAATTCCTGCTGCTCCTTCAGGGTTACTGTCAGGCTTCTGTCAGCCTCCTTGATCAGTTTTCATTTTGTCCATTTTTCAATAATATAACAAGTTAAGTTTAACTTGTTAAATTGTCACTGTTGTTTCATAATTTCATCTCTTAACCAATCTCCTGACAGATACATTTTTTAATATATTCTTGGATTAAATGTCAACAAAATCCTTGTAGAAAAGCAGGACTTTATTCAAGTTAATTGCACCATTTTGTTGATATAACGGCACTGATAAAGACTGAATCGTGGAATTATATCAAGTATTAGTTTATTTACTACATCGTCCCCTCAAATATGTGTTAATCCATTGACTAATAAAGTCATATTTCACACTCAAAGTTTTGAAAAGACTTATCTTGCTCTCGTTATTAGTCGCATCAAAAAAAAAAAGAATTTGAACAGAGATGCCTTCACCATTTATTACATCAGTGTACAAGAGATGGCTCCCCCACTCAATTCCAATTGGCTCCAAATTCACAATTTTTACCAAAATATATATTTTATTAAACTCGTAAAAAGCCAAATCCCTATTATGATCCAGCAGCACAGACAACCGGAGCCGCTTTGTATTTACCAGATCACACGTGTTTCTGTTATCAAAGTTCAGACGCGCTCATTTAAACATGACATCCACTGAGTGATCTGCACTGCAGTGACCGTGTCCACTGTTACTCTGCGGCTCACATCCCCGCAGCCATGTGCTTTGTGCACGCCGGGAGCCTAAATAAAACAAAAAACAAATAAATAAAAATACAAATCTGAAACATACAAAGTCCGGTTCCTCAAGCGTGCATGGAGAGAGCAAAAAAAGCGTGCACGCTGCAACAACGTAACCTCTGGAGCGGTTACGGAGATCAACGCGGGCATCTGCTCCTTCGCCGAAACGCACAGCCTGCCTCTCAGCCCAAGGCAGCCTGGTAGTAAATAGTAATCACGGCTATTAAGAAAGCAAGCAGCGGTTCATTCTAACAGACTCTCTCCTCAGAGCCAGTTCAAGCGGTCACTCTATTGTTGGAGAAACAATCTGAGCCAAAGTGGAAACACACACGCGTTAAGAGCAAAATACAACCCCCCCACCGCAAAGCATTAAGTTTGCAGCCACTCACCGGGGTGCGATCTGGGGCAGAAAGTCCTCGGTAATAATTCTCGTCTCTTATTATCTGTTTCAGATATCTTCCCTTCCTCACACACACACTCTCTCTCTCTCTCTCTCTCTCTCTCTCATACACACACGGCCGCTGAGAATGGGACTGAGTAACTGAATAGACTCAGAGAGAGAGCAGTAAGTTGAAGTGTCAAATTACATCGGCTATTCTATTACCGAAGGGACCCGGAGCTCGGTGGCTGCTGACAAAACGTGTGGCGGATTTCTTGATTTACCCTCGGATGCCCGTCAGGGGGAAAGGGAGGGACCCGGAACGGAGCGGACTGCCGCGCACCTGGTTCCTGGATCAGATGGATTTTGAATCATGGACATATTTGACTAAATAGACAAATAATCACTGATTCTATATATTATAGCTTAATTTAAAAATAATAAAGTACAACTTACAGAATAAAAAAATCATTTCCTGTGCCACAGTGGAGAAACGCAGGTGTAGTTCTAGGTAAATGAAAGCATGAATTAAATTACACATTCATAAAAAATATAAAAACAACAACCAAAAAAACCGACCCTATACAGCAAGGGTAAATTTACAACATAGGAGAAATAATGCTGTACATTAATTAAAAATAAAGTGTACATTTTTATCCAGAGTTTTGAGAAATTAAGAAAGAGCGCAAACAGCAGCAGGGAGGTAAACAATTATTAAGCTTTGTTGGGAGCAGTGATGGTTTTAAACTTTAATAGCTGCTAGAAGGAAGGATCTATGATGATGCTCTTGTGTGTTCCTGGGATGCACCAGTCACAGAAGGAACTTTAGTTCTGCAACAGCTTTATGCAGGGAGTCGGGGACATTGTCCAACAATTCAGTTTTGTTTTTTTTTCTCCCAAAGGTCTCCCACCATCTCCACTGGCTCGAAGGGGGCATCCCAGGACAGCACTGGCCTTCCTGATGAACTTATCTAATGGATTCCTCCCAGTTTATTAATGGAAAATGGAGTGGAAGAAGAAACTGGTGGTAAAAGGAGCACAAGCAACCAGAATAACCACAGCCTAAAGAGGATTGTGGGGAAAAAAAAACAACATTTAAATAGTTTTATGGACTGCAGCTGAAATCACTTTTTCAAAAGCCATCAAACACAGATGGATTACAGGACATGAGCGGCAACCATTGCTTGTCTTGTGATGAGTCACTTGTGAAACAGAGACAAGGACTAAGTATTGTAAGTGAGAATAGTAGTGGAAAGTTTAGTGCTTTTTATTTATTTTGATGACTATGGCCTATAGTGGGGGAAAAAAATCCCAAAAATGTTGTCTCTCTAAAGATAGGTATAGTCATAAAACCAAGAAATGCTATTTTCTGGCTTAATCACTTATGGGGTAGACAGCTAAATTTGTCCAGCTTGCTTCATTTTTCTACCAGTCTTTTCTTCCACTCAGCTTTCAACCAGTATGCACAACTGTCAAGTGAGCTGTCTTACCCATTACTGTGTAGGCTGTAACATAACATTTCTATATAAAAATTACTTTTATGTGAAATATGTATATTTAATCTCATTGCACTGTACCTTTCCGTTCATAAAAACATTAAACCCATTGATATTATTCCTACATCATCCCAATGCAATTAAGCCATAAAACCCTTACAATATTAGTGATTTATGCATGTACTAATTGTGCTGCGTGTATTCATCGCCCTTATATAAATTAAAATGCAAGATGTAAGGAAGCAATTAACAGCAATAAACATTTCTTACTGCAAATCCAGCTGTATTCCAGTATCCATGTTTTGCAGGTCACCGCTCTCTGATGAAAAGCTCTGAATAACAAAGACATGTTTGAGAGGAGCAGCAGCAGCAGAGGCATCAGCAGCAGCAGCAGCAGGAACAGGAGCAGGCTGGGCTGAGCTCTGACGTCAAGGAGCAATGACTGGGGCCAAGCAGCATCCTTCCAGACTCCCTCACACACACACACACACACACACACCCCCACACACTCATTCTGAGTGACCTGCTGCTGTCCACGGTGACCTGCGTGTAAGCAGCCATGTCAGAAGTCAGGAACACACCACCCTGCTTGTTGTAGCTGACTCTCTGGAAAGTTTGGATGTGAGCAGAAGCTCCTGTACCAGAAGTAATCATTGAACGCCCCCTGACTACCCACCCCCTCCCTGTCTTTCTGTCTTGTGCGTCCAGCCCAGCTGTCTAAAGTTAGAGCAAGTGATGGGTTGGGACAATAGGGGCCATTTGTCCTGCTAAAAGGTGACAGGAAGCATTTATTTCCAACATGCACCCATGAATTAGCTATGGTGTACTTTTCCTGTTCACTGAGATCTAAAAAAAAAAAAAATTATAATTGATTTGTTGCTCATGGTTTGCTATCTTGGAGCCTAACGCTCCCATAAAATTTTATTGAGCTGTTAATTGTAATAAAACTCACTCCGGTTAAATAGATGATGGTTGCAAGGTGAGTCATAAACAGAAAAGGCTGCTATATTACTGGAATCTGTGGGAAACAAATTAAATATTGGGACACTAGACAAAAACAAGTTGCATCTTGATCAGCGCTGATGCTATTTAATTATGGCATGTTTAGCAGACTAATTCTATTCAGATTACCCTGATGCATAAAAAGCTAAATCAAAGTAGTAAACACAAAAGAGAAGCCTTTCATCTGTTTCCGTTGCCCAACACAGTTTTAGAATAATGAATGAGTCTGAAAAGTATGTAAAATGCAAAAGTAAATTTTAAAGTCACTAAACTGATAGTATGGTGTTTTAAACTCTTTCATGTAATCAACACACAATTCTGAGTTATTTTTTATGAGGTTCTTATGAGATAGACCAACACAAAGGAGTAGATAATTGTGACAGGGAAGGAAAAGGATTCGTGGTTTAGAAGGCAGAATAGAAACCTGTTAGATGCTGCAAAAAAATTGAGACCGAGGCTCAGATGTTCACAGATGCTCTCCATCCAGTTTCACAGAGCTGCGAGACTGAATGCCTGACTATAAATCCAAGCCAAGACATTTCAGTTTTTTGTTGGTGAAGAATTTTGGGAAAAAACAAAACACATTATTATTGGAGGCGTCAGAGAGCCTGACGTGCCTAATTCAGATTTAGGAGCCTCGTAAATCAAACAATCAGTAAATCTATTTGTCTGTCTGTCTATCTGTGTCTTAGCTTGCTAAATACTAAAGCTCAACTTTGTTCACCGAAGTTCAGCTTTACATGACTTTACTAAATTTGTAATACCTCACTGATGTATTCATCTCCAAATTCCTGTCCTGGTTTCACCTATATAGATTTAAAATAAATACAGTAGTAATTGGTCACCCTGCTGTGCTTTAAATACAGACAGAACAATATGGTCCATGAAATCTCTGTGCGATATCTAAACTTCTTTTTATTTACAGTTCCCACCTGGTTTATGAATGAACAGCCACCGGGCTCCAGGGACAAGCCCACATCCTCCACCGACCAAACCCACCAACCTCTGGCTGTCCTCCAGTTTAAATGTGTTCCTAGTGCACACTTTTTGCCCCGCTGTGGACACTCACGCTGCACAGTGATATGTGTTATTTTGCAGTCACACACTCCCAAGGGTATAATTATGCCAGTTCTCAAGAACTCTGCTGGCACAATTCTTTCTTCTGCTCAACTACAAAATAACTGGATGATGAGATGATTCTGTAATTTAATTTTACTGAGTCCTTTCAGATCGTGCGCGTCCCCTAACACATGTTTTATTGAGGTTGTGGAGGATTGTGTGACTGCACTGCAGACTGCTCTGTGGGAAAAAAAAAAAAAAAAGGATAGAGGGAAACAGCAGGGCAATTATGAGGCAGAGGACAAGGCTCTGCAAACAGATCTGACAAAGACATGAGGGAAATGTGTTGAATCCCATTGATTCTCATTACTGCAGGAGAAGCAGACAGGAAGAGAGGAGATATACTTAGACAAGCTGCGGTGAAGCACCTGACAATTTCCTTTCCTCGTGTTAGAATTTGGCCCCAGACTTTTTCTTTCTCTCTCTCTCTCTTTTTTTTTTAGCAGCACCAGCAGAAAGCTGGCTGCTGACACCCCATGCTGTTCTGCCATGGTGGGAGGGAGAGGGTGTAAGGGGATCGTATGGGGGGGTAGTAGTAAGGAGCCAATCAATGTGAGCTTACAAAGGCAGGAGGAGGGTGGGGGCATTCAGAAAGCCAACAGTTCCCTTAGGCCACGGGCAATGAAGGAGTAGCAGAGACAAGCAGGGAGAGAAAAAGGCGAGGGGGTTGACAACATGTTTCCTTTGCTGCTCTGTGCTGAGAGGAAAAACATGAGCTCCCCAACACTGACACGCAGCAAGTGGAGCACTGGCAGCAGCTCTTTGCGCTTCTATGAAAACAGGGAGCGGTAGATTTTTAGTTTGTAAGACATGAAATAATTTAAAGCATCGACTTTTTCAGGCTCAACTGAAAAGCTTAAAACATGAATAAAGAAAAAATCGAGCAAATGTTTTTAATTTGATGAATACCGATTCATTTTCAATCATCAATAAAGAATGTTGGCAGTCTGAAACAACCGCTAGAAAATTTTAGTTTAGAATTGAAGTATGGCAATAAAGGTAGAGTGCTTGAAAAGTACAAACAATATTTAAAGTTATAGCCAAGGTTGAAATCATTGATTCTACTGCCAGACCTGCAGAATCAATAGTTTACTTAAATGGGAACTATCTGACAAGTTGAAGTAGGCTTTAGTCAGATCTCTGATCCACCACAGGGCGACGGACAGGATAAACAACTATGCACACACACTCACTTATACCTAAGGATAAATTAGGGAGCACAACTGATGTAGCTCAATCCATTTTTGCACCAACTTGCTACCTTGTGCTTGCCGAGGTGCACTCTCATAGCATGATGCTGCCACCACCATGTTTCACAGGATGCTGTACTCAGGTTAGTTTTCAATGACACATAACTGAATGCGTTTATGACAGCATACAATTCAACATCGTATCTGACCAGAGCACAAAGGCTTGCGGTAAACTGTTAACAGGACGTGTTGTGTGTTGCTTTCAACAATAAAGGAAGGTCAGGTTTTGTTTCTGATTTTTACTTGGAAAAAACTATATATCCATGTTCTTACATGTCAGTGACAAAAAACTCCATCCTGATCTTTCTCATAAAGTCCCCCAAAGCAAAAAAATTTAGAAGTTTGTCCCTGAAATTTTAAATGTTAGAATAAAATAAAAATCCAAAGGGTGGAAAGCTTTTGGAAGGCACTAGACTCACATATCTAACTGTAACCCTTACCCGACCCCAAATACAAACATGTGTAATTCAGGAAATTATAAATTGTTTACGATCCTATGAGTGAGTAGCTGTGAACTTCAAAACAACTTGGAAAATGTTTCCTTGCACAAAGGCTCTCACCGTTAGACTGTCAGACACTAGGAGCTCAGAGTGGTACTATTAGACGCTGGCTATAGGTTAGAGGTCAAAATCTTAAAACAAAGATTTTCCTATCTAAATTTTAAGCAAAAATAAAAATTTTTTTGCATCTGTGAATAATTGACACACTGTCAGTGTTGCTCTGTCTGTTTGCTGTACACTGTAGACAAAAACTAGGCCTCCCTGCCACCCCCAAGCAAGAGCAAACAAGTAAGGACGTTGGATGGTTTTTCTGGACAGAACTGTTTTTCAGGTGATAGCTTAAAGGAGAATTCAATTAATTCAAAAAGTTAACTTTTCACACTCTGATGTAGAAAAAGACAAGAGGCAAGTATTTAAGTGAGGAAAGGCTGCTTGAGTGTGACAGTTCAATACCAAGAAGATCACAAACAAAAAGGCAAAAAATGCATTGGTTCAGAATTTGTTCACGATTTTGCAAATTCTATGGAATGTTTACACTACATGGGAAATTATGGTCTCATTTCCCTTGTGTTGCAGTCTGTAGAGGGCTCCACTTAATACAATCACTTGGTATAACCATTCTAACCTCAGCATCTCTGTGTTTCTTTAAGAGGAAAATGCTTAGGTGTATTAGAGCTAAAGCTACGGAGACTTGTTCACACCTAACAGTTAACAGGGGGTTAATTGTTGCCATTTCAAGCCCTGTTATTCTATAATCACAATGCAGAGTTAAATAGTCATTTATAATCAAAGCAGATTGTGTTTACAGACTCAAGTGTTAAATTGAAATACATTGCATTTAAATGTAAACCATTAGTCATTATTTATACCTTATACAGCTTTGCAATAACATTTTGTTTAAGAAAATAATAAAAAAGCATCTCATCAGTTTGGCAGTTCCCCAACGATATCAGAGCCTGTCTGCCCAGTGGTTTGACATTTAAGCAAGATGCTCTCCTTATCACTGCGAATGGGTTTCAGCTACTCAGCTGGGAAATGTCACCTGTTTCTTAAGGTCAGGTTGGATCTCTCCTGTTATTTTTCATCAAGGGAGCTTAGTTATTCTCTCTTATGATAACTTCCTTCGACAGTTTGCTGAAAATTGATCTGAGGTGGCACAGAGCAGGCATTTCCAAGTAAACTTAAAACCCATATTTACAGGTGCATCCAACTATACTGGAATATTATTAAAAATATGATTTTTAGTTGCAATTCAATGGCTTAGAGCCATATAAAATGGCAATAAAGCAAGAAAAAGACATTTTTAATATAAAAAATGTTGACTTTCTAAAAAGGGTGTCTATGTGCTGTGCAGTGTATGAACTCATACTGGGCTGGGGCTCCTTTTGCATAAATTACCACTTCAATCCAGCGTAGCATAGAGGCGATAAACTCCTTCTCTTTTAAAGAAGTTTAAGAAGTGTACATTGTCTGAACAGCAGCTTTCAGCTCCTCTGCCTTATTGACTCTCGTGTCTCTCATCTTCCTCTTGACAATGCGGCTCAGATTATCTCTGGGGTTAGAGGCCAGTCCAGTCTGCTGGCCAATCTAGCCCAGTGGTCATCAAATCAGGTATTGGTGCTTTTAGCAGTATGAGCAGGTGCCAAGTCTGATTGGAAAATGAAATCAGAATCTCTATAAAGCTGGTCAGCAAAGGGAAGCATAAAGTGCTCCTAATTTCCTGGTAGTGCTGACTTTGGACTTGATAAAACACAGGGAACCAGCATCAGCAGATGACATGACTCCCCAATTCATCACTGACTCTGGGTTCTTCTTAAGGAAGTTCGATTCTGTGCCTTTTTACTCTTTCTTGGAGCTTGATTTTAATGTGAAATACAAAACATGTCAATGTAGTATGTGGTTCAGGAGTATCTTGATTGTGTATGGTACATATTATTTCTTGATCAAAGATCCCTATTCGAATGGTCTTATTAAATATTTTTAATCTTCTTAGAAAATTATTTTCAGGCTATTCAATAGGTCTAAAACCATCATCAAATAAAATTAAAGAGAAATACGAGACATTTAAAATATTCCACATTCACTTTTTGAAATGGTTTACAGAAATCAGTCAGCTTTTTGTTAATATCCTAATTTACTGAGATCCACACTGATGTGCTGAGATAATATCTTCCAGGCTATGGAACATACTGTCTTTCATAGCCTGGAAGATAGTATCTACTATTTACTGTTTGTCAGTAAGATGATGACAAACATTATTTTTTGGGTTATTTTCCCTCAGTTACTTTCCAGAAATTCTTACCAACCCTCCAGAGAGTGGGTGTGAACTTATGAACCTGTTGCAGGTCTTGGTCATGTTTGACAGAGCTTTATTTAAAAGCAGAGAAAGAGCTTTTCCATTAAGAGAGAAAAGCAAAGGCTGTGCCCCTTTTACTGAAACATTTCTTGTTGCTTTAATTCAACATAAAGTGTGGAGAAAAAGTGTGTCTTCCAAAATGGAGAGCAGAAAGGTGCTCTTGCAGTTTTTTTTTTTTTCATTTTGTCAAGGAGGTGACACTAAGAATTGCTGTTGTATCCTTTGATCTCTCCATAATACATATACATCTTACATATTGGGCAAAATGTAAAAATACCACTGCAGCTCATGCTTTCACGCTGCCATAGAGCTACCGATGGAATTAACACACATAAAATCAAGCATAACTAGCTTCACTTATTGATATTTGACTTGAGTATTAATAAGTGTGGTCATGACGAAAAAAATGGGATGTTTACTATCAGTTACCTTTGTGCAAACGAACATGTGTTGGTTGCTGTTGATCACAGGTTCATTCAACTGAGCATGATGTCGGCTGCAGGCCTCGATCCATTTCTAGCATTATTCCAGATTCCTTTAGTGTTTTGTAAATTTAATAAATTGTATTTCACCCTCTAAAAGCTCTGGGTGACGGCTGTTGGGATTGCATGCTACCACTAACGACGTTGAACATGATTTGCTATTGTTTTCCTTGACATCTCTATGACCGCGCGTTAGCAACGAGGAGCCCCGCAAAGTTGACGGAAGTTCAGTTCCTCCAAATAAGGGGCATGTACTTCGGGACAAATTGTGACCGCCGATTGGTCGGTTGATGATAAACCACTAGAATGATTGACATGTGACGTTATGTCAATTATAAACCAAGATTGAGTTATTTGAAAAAAACAAAAAGGCCTAATTGTATTAACAAACAAAGAAATCTAAAACCCATAGTGCTGAATTGCAGCCCTCTGTAACATCCTCAACTGCAAATGCAGATAAACACCTTTGCATCATTATAGAATCTACTGCTGCTGCTGCTTTATAGCTACCCTGATCCACAGGTCTGTTTGACAGGAGTTGCTGGGTAACAGGTTTAATAAACATGGCACCTTACATGTTTAAAAAAAAAAAAGCAACCAAGCACTAGACTCTTTCTCTACACACACATTCACTCCGATTAGGAGCCGGGTAAATACTAGAAGACAGTCCAAAACATGATTCATTGTTGCTTTTTTGTGCTGTAGGTTTGGAGAATGCACTGATGCTCTACAGAAAATGAATAATCGAGAAGACAGAAAAGCTCTACGTCAAACAATTATTCTATTGTGTGACAGTAGCAAACATAAGTTGGAGTTTTAACAAGGTGAGAGAGATGATAGATGTTCAGATGGGATTTAGAAGTCCTCCACACAGTGAAAAAGGCCATAGGCTGTTTTCTCTTTATACCTTGGCTGCAGGCCTTCACAGACCTATATTGAGCAGCCCTCCAGCTGAGACCAAGGTATCAATAAAACATTTTTCTTTAACAAGCTACAGTTAAGGATTTTAAGCAACAAAAACAGCCTTAAAGCTATTCTTAACACAGTAGGGCTTGAAGAAATAATTTGGAACTTTGGTCAGAGATGTTCTTGTGTTCTGAAGAGAGCATATCAGCCCAGTTTTGTAGCAAGACTTTTGCATGACAATATGATAGCAAGTAAGAGGTAAATGAAAGAGAGAATAGTGATTTAAAATATTCAAAACCAGCAACAATTCAGAATGTGATTCCAACTGTGGCAGTGTATTTGACATGGAGTCCTGCACAAAAAAAACCAACCCCACTTTTCACCTGATTTATTGCTGCAGTAAACCTTCCTTTAATGGTTTTATGGTCCCAACAAGAATGTTAGAACTAAAGGGGTGAGGGGGTTTGGAGTCTAGCTTCCTTCCTGTTAATGTAGCCTCCTCTATTCATTTCAAAACCAGTTTTGATGTGTGTTTGGGATTATTCTCCTGTTGGAACACCCAGCTGTGTCCACATTTCAACCACATGACCCGGATGGTGACCCTCAAAAGAAAGGAAGCTGGTGAGGATGCTCAGAAAATCATAAACTGAGTGCTGCTGGAACAGCACAGTCTCTGTCATGGCAAAGTGAGTTTAAAATCAGCTTGGACTAAGAGGGTTCTGATAAAAAAAAGAAATGGTTGCTTAACTTAAAATTTCAGGTGCACACATGGAGAAGCAAAATGTGTTCTGGAAAAACAGGAATGTTTTCTTTGAATAATTTGGAGTTTGGTACCAGAGGAACATCCACAAATTTGCAGGGTCCACTGTAATATTTTTTAGATCTTATAAAAATGTAAATAATAAAAAATCACACTCAACATTATGGTCATATTAAAATCTACATTATCATTATAACATATGAACCATTGTCTATATATTCTGTGCTCTGTTTATTCCTATCTTTCTGTCTTGACTAGACCTGCAATCTCTTTTTCACAGATTTTCCTGTCACTGTAACAGGTTCAATGAGAGGTGTTTCCATTGATCTGCTTCCAACAAAGGACAGAGTTCAAAAACAAGATGGATTTTATATATCTATAATCAGATGTGGCTCCTCCTTTTTAAGAGGATATGGATTTTCTGCCACTGACTCGAGGAGTTAGGTAGGTATTGAGGATCCCTCTGCCTCTAAAGGTTGCAACCAGTGGATTTCTGTGTTAGGCAGGATAAAAGGTTGCACTGCCCTGTATAAACTTTAAGCTGACATTTATCTTCACTGTTGCCCCAGAATCCTGTTTTTTTCAATTACAAAACACCCCAATAATAATGAGCTCCATCTCAGGTGAGGGAGTGTCATTGCCTATTGAGCAAGGTTCATCCCCCTTTGTTTTTAATTTAACTCCAATCAAATTGAATGAGCCCCCCTTTCTCAACTTTATCCCATCTCCTCAATCTGCTCAGCAGTCACACAGCTTTAACACTACTACTGTAATAGACTGTCCACAAATCATCTTCTTAGTCCTTCCATCAGGCTCGCTGCATTTGGCTGGCGCTGATAAGGCCCCACCAAAATGACCACGGGGTCACAATTTAACCACTGTAGTCAATGGCAGAAATAGACCACAGCACCCATCAAAGTGTGACTTCAGGCTGTCTCCTCCACTGTGTTGTCATTTCCCAGGCGGTGGGAAGCTTTGAATTAATCTGAAAAGCACAGACAGAGAGAGAGAGAGGGAAAGCTCAGGCAGCTGTGAGGTCTGACATTCCTATTGGTCTCTATTTCTAACACGCTGTCAAAACATTCATGAGGAAAAAAAAAACTGCCTTTAAATGATTGAAATTCTCAAAAGAGCAACAGCTGTGGTTGCAGTGCTTCTGGAATACCTGTGAATGAATAATTTTTTTATGACGTCTTAAAATTTACATCTATCCATCGTCTTCTGCTTAGATCAAGATTATAAAGATTAGTATTTTATGAAATATTAAATGAAAATGTAGCCCAATGTGAAGTTATACTGTAAGTTATAAAATCATCAATTAATTATAACTTGTCTCAATTTTGGGTTCAATTTTGCAAGTTGCACCCTGATCCAGACCCCAAAATGCAACATGTCATCTAAAGAAATTAAACTAGAACACGGGAAACAAAGTCACTGATATCTGAAAAGGGTAGCAAAAGCCATTCGTAAGGCTTTTGAACCACAGTAAACAGGAGCAACAAACCACAGGAGGGGCAGAAATAGCTGCCTATCAGATATACACAAACTAAGTTTCTATTGTTTATTTGCATTTCTTGTTAATGGGAGTTTGCAGTCCTTGTGCCACTCACTACACTGTAAGAAAATGTTGCTGTACCCCAGCCTATCATTTGGTGCTAAAGTAATAAAGGTTAATTCTGTGAATATTAAGTAGTTTGGTCTGAATCTGAGCATATTAAGTTTAAAATTGTACTTATGTATATCATATCTCATATAGATTATTTTAAACCAATACATAGATTGGTCATACACAGGAAGTCATATGTTTTCTTTTCTAAACTGGGTTTTGTTACAGGGTTTATTTTTGGTTGTGTGGGGGGCTTGCCCAGGGCACCATTCATGCAAGACAAATTGCTGAAAAGTTGTTATTATTGATTAAACAATAAATCTTACTCTATAAGTCACTACACTCGGACAATGATCCAAACCACCAAGTCCACCTTGGAATAGCTGAAACACCAAATTGTAGATTTTGGATTTGCCTGCTTAAAGTCTTTAAACTAAACAAGTTGTGGCCTGACTTTAAGCAGATTGTTCATGTTTTCCAGTTATTGGAAATGCTTGATGACAGATGTTGCAGCCAAGAGTGACACAACTACTCATTAGGTTGTTAGAGAACCAATTTTGACACTGGGTTGGAGTTTGTTGGATAATTGTTTTTTCCTTAACAAATGTAAACATCAGATGAAAAATGCATTATATATTTACTGAGGTTATCCTGTTACCACACAAGTGTGTAGGAAGCAGCATGAATATAAATAATGATAATTCTTGATCATTAACACCATACAGAGAGATTTTCTTCCAAGAGTGTTTAGGTCACCATCCGCAACCTTTATAATCTAAGGAACTATTTTCCTCTTGCTCCAAATTAAATTGTTGGGTCAAAGTTGCAAAACCTGCATAACTCTTGGATCAAAAGAAGCTAAACAAGTTAAATATAGGATATAGAAATAATTACTGATTTGACCTACTTCAACAAGCATTTTTACTTCTCAAAATAAGTGCAAAGTAACAGATTTAAATGTTTATTACGAGAACATTAGAATTTTTTTTCTAGTCAGAAAGCAGGAAGATGAAACATCTTGTGTGTGTTAACTCTCTTTTATGCATGACTGAGTGGGATTTTACTTCCTTTCATTGACTGACACTTTAATAAACAAAGATCCCTTCCACTTGAGTTAGACATTTCCTTAAAATATTTTTACATTTCCTTATAAAAATATTTATACTTCCTTTCATTTAGTCACAGTAGCATAGACTGAAGATTTAAATTCCTGGGTTAAATGCTAAGTTATTTTCTTTAAGTGTAACAAGAATAGTCTATGATTTCTTCAGCAATCTATTCTGTACACCAGAGATCTACTCTATGATAATGTGCACACATTACGCTCATTTCTACAATCTTATGGCTTGTGCAATCTCTGCAGAATCCATGCAATCTTCTCATGGCAGATGGTGCAATGATGCAATTATTGTTTTTTTTGTAATTTAGTACAACCTTATGAGAATTTGACCTGATGTGGTGGCTGAAATAAATCAGCCCCACTGCATTCACTTATAGTGCAACAAATACATATATACATTGTGACTCAAATGAGGGTAAAAAAAAAAAAAAAAAATCAAATACAATGTTTAAAGTGCTGCAATAAATATATTTCTGCAGATATGATGTTCTTGGGAGAAGTTTTAGAATTGTTATCAAAAAAGTAATTATTTGTATAACCCATAGTAAGAAAAAGTTTCCGAGTTTTGTTCAAGCTTGACTGATGTGAGTGTCTTAATCAGTCTAAACATTTTGTGTCCAGGATGTGTGGGGTCTGCAGAGGTATTAAATGCCCTTTTCCTGACCTTATACCTTTACAAGTCCTGGATGAAAGGAGGTTGGCCCTGATTATCCCTTCTGCACCTCTATTTGTTCATTGCAATTTGGATATATTATCCTGTTTATCTAAAAACATTAGAAAGGCATGTTTAAACTTCCATAGAAGTTAAGACAGTATTTACTATGACAATGATATTCTGGAATGCGAAATAACCACGGTGAGCAGCAGAAATCCAGTCCTGCTTGATGTCCAGCAGACTGAGGATTTCCTAAAAACACTGGTACAATCCAAGTGAATACATAGATCCACACAACTTGCAGCTTAAAGAGCTTAAGACCCTGGAGATGCAGGAGTAATCCTCATATCAGAGTTATATCATGCCAACTGTCATAGGTCCTTTTTGTCGTTCTATAATAATGATTGAGTGCTTCAATTTATGGGTCTTTCCTGTTTTATACATATATATTACACAGACCAGTGTTTGTTGAGTTATAAAAGGCTCTCCATGATCCCACTTTTTCTCTTCTAACAGGTATGGTTTGACATATGCTGTCTCCCATATTTTCTCTGACCCTTCCTTGAACCTGGCGGTCCGTTTAAACACAGCGGATAAATGGTGCGGGAGGCTTGGCTCTCAGCTCTGGGAACCTCTTGGCAACTCGGCCCGAACCCTGAAAGAACACTTATCCCCGTTCACCCACATCAAATTCATTCTCTGGCACTGAGACGGCAAGCGGCAATGTTGGTCAGATCATTTGGAGTCAAGGTAAACCGCCGACGCAAAACAAGATCAAATGCAAGACGTTCCTGGCACACAATGAATCGTGGTGTAGTCTATTCCTCCCCACCCCATCATCTCTCACTCTAACTTCCTCTCATTTTCTCTCACTTTAGCTCAAGTGCCACCAAAACCCCCGAAAGGCAATTACCATGACAACAGCAGCCAGAATTTTGAACCACAGCAATTAGTGTTGGTAAGAAAAAGAAGGAAATTATGTGCTATTTTTTGTCTGGGAATCGATATGTGACACACAAGCCTGGAAGGTGCAACCCTGGGGATGGACCTGTGGGTGGAAAGATGGAAATTAGAAATAGCCAAGGTTCCAGAAGCACACAAAGAGAAAAACAGAAGGACCAGTAGTGACAGGTCTGTGTGGTAAGATCTCCATTAATCAGAATGATAAAGTGGAACCAATGAGTTTAGCAGCTCTTCTCTATGGATGTGATGTCATTTCAGGAAAAAGGACTGGTTCTGCTCTCACCAGAATCAAGAAACAATTTATTCTGGTATATAAACATTAGCTTGGGTCCTTATTTCAAAAGCACGAAGGGATCTTCCATAAGTATTTCTTTGTTCCTTCCTCTTGCTGAAATTCCCAGCATATTTAAAGACTTCCCGGATCTCCTTGCCCCGGTTAGCGGCTTGTAGGAGGTGTGTGCAGGCACACCTCCAGCTTTGCTCAGCCCGCTGTAATAGATGTGTTTGTTGCTAAGTGGCGGTTGTAATGGGATGCTTGTTTGCCTTGCTCGGTGCACTTTCATCCTTCACTGTAGTGCTAATGCGCCGCAGCAATTTGTCTCCCGACTGCAAGCAGAGGAAAACAAAGATGCAGAGAGCCGTGCCACATCTCCTTGCTCTTTGTTTATGTCTGAAAGTGTGTGGTACACGTGTGTGGGGAGTTTGTACTCATTTGCTCCTAGAAAGGGAGCAGAAGGAGGGTTAAAACGCCATATCCCTTTTAGCTTAAACCTATCAAATCTGCTTCCTTTTGTGCAGAAAAGGTGCAAGTTCCTCAGATTGAAAGGCATTCCCTCTGGGCTGCAGTCCAGCGGTGAACTGTAGTGCTTCATAAAGAGAGAAGACTGAGATATGAGGAAGAAGAGGTGGAAAGAAGGGTAAAGATAGCAGCAGGACTCATCCCACACACACAGCCTCTGTGAATCATTCAATCATGGCCTGCTAAGAGAAGGCCCATTCTCACAAACATTCTTCATAGTAACTCCATGTCAGAGGTGCCTTTTGTTGTTATTGTTGTTGATGCTGTCAATGCATCATTCATACATTCATACACAGAGTTATGACATTAAGACATCTGACAGGATAAGTGAATAATTCTAATCATCTCTCCATCATTACACCTGTTATTAAGTGGGAAATATCAGGCAGTGAGTGAATGATTTGTCTGAAAAAAAAAAAAAATAGTGCAGCGTAACATTGAGTTTATGCCTGCCATTTTTATCCTCATGAAGGACCTTTTATGACAGAAACGTCAATGCATGCACTGCCTGTAGGGGGCGTGTAAATAAATAAATCACTTTAAGGTACATTTTTCCTCAGTTACTAAGTGCATACAAGAAAATACACTGTTTTTAAATTTGTAAACTAAAGCCTGGAGATGACAAAAATCCGTACCCCCTCTTGTGCTCAGGCTACAGCAGACCACCTGAGAACAGGCTGTCTGCTGTTATTCCTTTTCTACTTCTGAAAAGAAATAACAATTCTGCTCATGGCCTATCTGATATAATTTCAGAACTTGAGTAAACTAGTTATGTGCTTTTATAATTCATAATAACGCATTTGTGCTTAACATCCAGTTCTCCCTGACGGTATAGCTCCAGATCAATACATTAAATTACATTTTTCCCTTTGCTCATAGCAGAGGAGATAAGGGAGTTAAATATTCTGGTATATTCTGGTGTATTCAAAAATTAGGATAATCATAAGGCACAAAGTGAAAGAAACACCACCTATCACTCTTACAAAAGTAATCGTGTTTAAAAATTATAGTTGGCAAACTGTGAATGGGGGTTCTGTTAGGCAATTATGGTTCTGTATAAATCTTTAAATTGAGATCAAAATATAAAAAAAAAATATTATAGCTGTTAAAGCAAATTTACCACATTGTCTTAGCAATACTGGAGACAATAGATGTTTTTGCTTTTTAAATTAAAAGCAGTTAAATTGTGTTTTTGTTCAAACCCTGCATTAATATCATCATTGTTTAACCTTTTTTTCCCACTATTTCACATAAGTAACTACATCTTGATAATTTGCTAGTGTATCATTTGGCAAGAAAAAATTTCAATGAGCTTTTATCTGGTTGAATGATAACTTACAGTCCGAAGAGGGTAGATTCTTGTCTTTACGTTTACTTAGATTTTTCCTATATTGGCCTCCAAACACTGTAATTTCCTGCATGGTCACTTGAGGTTAGCTTGAAAAGAAAATAAATTCCAATTTATGAGACCTAAAATACTCCTTTCAGCCAACAATATGTACATTTAAATCCTACTTAATAAGGTATGCAGTGCTAAAATAGGAAGTGCATAGTGTCCTTGCACTTTATTAGTCTTCCATCCGCCAACACTCAAGATGGTGCCAAATGACTCACTTGAAACTTGGAGTCTGCAAACCAAAAGGTGACATAATGTTGGTTAGTCTTTCTTCACTTAATTAACTTTTTCACATTTTCTGTCATAGCAGTCACAAACTTTATGGATTTGATTTTGATGTGTTAGGTCAACATAAAGAGGCATTTAATTGTGAAGTGGTTGGAAAATGAAACATGGACAGGAATACGTGGAGGGGACAATATATATTTAAAATGTTTTCTCTGGACATTAAAGAATATTCTAAGATTGATAAATTTATGAAAAGCATCACCTTATCCATATAAATTAGTTCATATTCACATTCAGTCAACATTATGTAAATAAACATTTTGTCAAATGAGACACGTCAAACAAATTAGTAGTTGGACATAATTATTCATCAGCATTTGAAATTTATGGTCAATCACTTCAAAACGTTCAGTATCTCTAAATTCATCAAAATAAGATTATTAAACTTAGTAAAAAGTCTCATATAAAGAAAACCTGTCACATGCTGTCAGGCATTCAGATCAAACGTAGCAATTTCAACCTATCAATGTTGTAGACTCCTCTTTTTTTAATAATATCGATAACCTTTTGTTCTGACAAAATTTTTAATCTTGCAAAGACATTCAAAGTGATCTGCCAAATAAAACTATTTATCTGATAAAAGTTCTAATCTATTGTGTTTTTTCTTCTCTACAAATACATTAAATATTGATTTAACAAAGAGTTCCCATTCAGAAAAAGGATTGACTCTTGGGAATACAGCATAAACCGCTCACTTCCAGTGTGTTTGGATACTCTGCCTTTACTTACAGTACACTAGGTCACTCACTAGGTCATGATAGCATATCTCCATTGTGGCCTGAAATGGGCCACAGTGAGGTACGGTTACCAACTGTGTTAATTATTGGTAACATTATTGCACTGCATGATCCCTCAGGTTTTAATGTGCCTTCCCTCAGGGCTCACAGTTGTGGTCAGATAGTTTAGCGCTAAGCTGTATGAATCAACTTGCTGCCCACCAGGGAGCAGTTGGAACATTATGATAAATCTGAGCACCACAAGTGAAACCACAGAGAACTGGGCAGAGTGGGACAGCTGAAAGCATTCTCTTAATTTAGGTGTACTATAGTACAACCGGTTTAGATTTCAAGAGCTGTTTTATGTTCTCTAAGAGATTGTGTATACATCACCATGAACCAGCAAGAGGATCAAATCATGGCTATGTGCTCAAGGGCACGATCCAGGATCCAGTAAGTGGGAAGTGTAATCTTCCATCACTGACACTGCGCACTGACCCACAACCAAGTTCTGATGGGATACAATTTCAGTGGACAGCCACAGCCAGAGGCAGGTATGAACCTGAAGTACCTCAGGTCATATTTCGCTGGCCTTCATTAATTGGTATTTTGACTACAGCCCCCTCTCTTGTGGGAGACCACCCATCCACCCTCATGAAGCCCTTGAAGTGTGACATTGCAATTACATTCACTATGACACATGGGGCAAAAAATCCCAGTTGGTAACAGAGATCTGTCTGGCTTTCTCCCTCTTCTGTGCAAGAAGGAAGAAAGGAATTTTCAATAACAATGTTGTTTAAAGGTGGTCCGTAGCAGACTGACACAGAGAGGAGTGGGATGGATGGATGGATGGATGGATGGATGGATGGATGGATGGATGGATGGATGGATGGATGGATGGATGGATGGATGNGATGGATGGATCAACATGTGAATGGATGAATGGATGGATGAATGGATGGATGAACCAACATGTGAATGGATGGATGGATGGATGGATGGATGGATGGATGGATCAACATGTGAATGGATGAATGGATGGATGAATGGATGGATGAACCAACATGTGAATGGATGGATGGGTGTATGGATGGATGATGGACAGATGAACTAACATGAGGATGGATGATAGATGGATAGATGATTGATGGATGGATGGATGGATGGATGGATGGATGGATGGATGGATGGATGATGAATGGATAGATGGATTTAAATAAGATGGCCATTTACAGCAGCTTTAGTGCAATTTGAAGGAGAAAACAGACCACTTTTCTCTATTGATGCCTGTATAAATTCTAATGGTGCATCAATCAATATAGCATTACCGTGCTCCTGGTAAATAGAAATATGATTTGTCCCTAAACAAACAACCATAAGATTGATGCATTAAAGTGCACCACATTAGGGCCACACTGTAGTTAGCAGAAAAGGTCAGTGGAATGGAAAGAAAATAATCAAAACAGTTCATTAATCCTGGTGTACAACAATGTAATTGTTACTGTTGATGTTAAGCCTGTTTTAAGCAATGACATTATTCATTAATTGGAAAAGTGCCTCATTTGCAGTGGTTAGGAGGCTTTGTGATTGTCTGTAATGAAAACACTCTTTGTCTGTCATTAGTAAAATGAGTGCAGAGAAGCCTAATGCAAGTGGCCTCACCATTATCCACGCATTATGCCAAATACATGCATTAGGACAAGCCAGAATAGATTACATAAAAAAACATTTCTATATATTCTTAACAGCTGTGCTAAAAAGGCTCAGCCAGGTATATTTCTGAAGAAAACATGTTCTTCAGTTGATGTGTTTTTAGAAGGAGCAATCCTCCATGAAAAAGCTGACCTATGTGAAAGAGAGATAATAAATGCAGCACATCATAAAATAACTTAGCTTGGAGCAGAACTTAAATTGCACGACAGAGATTATTTAATGATTAATATTTTCTCCTCCTAATTCAATTTTTGAATAATTAATAATGAGTTATTTCCTAACTGGTCCAATTTTTCCACATGAAGGGAAACATTTATACTTCATAACGCATGTGATTTTAAAAAGACCTTCCTTAGATCAAATTGAATGCATGTGTAATATGTGGATTTCAAAATGGTCTTTCTAAGCAGATGCTGTGGACATGTTTAAACAATTTAAAGGTTGTGTGATTTTACGAGTGATAAAGTGCATCAATCAGTCATGTTTTTGCAGTTTATCTGAGCACATTTTCTCCTCAACACGTCAAGAAAAATTGTTAAATTGTAAATGCCCGTATGCCCTCCTGGCAATTTCCCACTACTATCAAATATGCTATCCTTACACCTTTGTTAAAGAAAAAAGACTCTCAAGCCATTTTTATTGGACAGTAATAAAACTCATTGTTAACCATTTCTGGGTATGATATTAATTTTCTTTTGTATCACAAAATGCATATCTATTTTATTTATCTTTTAATTGTTTATTTGGTACTGTACTAGTCTGCTAGATCTGAATATAACCTTGGGCAAGTAGAATATTTCTGGTCTCATTCTCTTTGACCTCACAGCAGCTTTCAGTACTTTGGACAAAGTCCATTTTGCTCATGGTGTTCCGCTTGGAAACTATTCTAGGTTCTTTTGTGTTAAATACCTATTAGGGTTCCTCTTGGCTTTATTGTTTAAAAGTACCACATAAGTTACTATTTCAACTTTGATGATACATAGTTATGCATTACTATTTATGTTGTCATTAACATTGTAGATATCTGTTTATTGCTTTATTTCTATACAATTTTGGATGTCCAAAAATTCCTGAGGCCAAATAGAGATTCTTCTTGTAGATTTTCAAAAACTTTCATGCTTGTGGGTAAGTCAGAAACCTATTTGTGACTTTGCAGGTGTTACACTACCCATACACTCTGTAACTAACCTGATTTTGCTGCTCAATAACCTTTAAACATAACTTTTAAAAATTCTGAACTATCACTGTAAGTTCTTATTCAATCTGAATGTTCATTTGAAGATTGAAGTTATTATTGAAATCAAAAGCGATATTTTTACCCCTTCCTTTTTTGGAAGATGTTGCTTTCCTGTTTGATTCTTAAGTTTATTCATTACATTCAAAGAAACAGCACACATAGACAACGTTTCCGCACACTTTTTCCACTCCTTCATGTAAAATGAGTCATTCTCCTTTGCATCTTGCTTCCCTTTTTCCATCCTTAACGAGGAGTATGTGGGGACCCCCATTTCTCCTCTTTCCCCCCGCAGTCTCTTATCCCGAACTCCTCACTGGTTTCCATGAGAAACTGGAAGGAATGTGTTTCATTAACATTCTTTGTGGAATGCATATGCACTTCTTGCTCATTGAACTTAAAGCAAGCACATCGCCTCCTTAATCGAAAGCAGCTCACGGCGCCTTTTATAGTGAGGCTCAAGTGTCTGTTAAGAAGCTGCTCATCCATATGAATGCCACAAATGACCACATGTTTGCAGGTGTTGATCCACACAAGTTTTGTGTGATCCTCTTGCTGGAAAGCATGGATGCAAAACACATTGCTTTCATAATTGGTTAAAAGCTATTGAAATGTGGCACAGTCACTACCTTATGTGGCATTTACCTGATTGTGTCTCGATATAAAACAGCTCCTTGTCTTTGTTATATTATTTTTCTCTATATATTTTCAAGCTCTCATGTCTCATTCCTTCTTCTGTACCTTAACCCTGCTCCTTGCTCAAGCACAGCCAGGGGCCTCTTTCTTTTATTAGAAGGACCTCAGGGATGGCGATGACTTCTACACTGACATGACCTCTGGGGTAAGAATACACACATAAACTGATACATAATGAACAGGATCTTGAACTGCTGTCTGACGATCAGACAAGGTTTTTGTTGGTCACACGCACCTAAGAAAGTATAGATACTCAAAGACGTGAATACATTTTTCTGTACGTAGGGAGGTTGGAATCCTTAAGGGAGAAGACATGTAAAAACCTTACACTTTAAACGCATTGTTAAATGTAGCAGCATGACACAAAACTGAAAATTTTGGAGAAAGAAAAACCATTTAATTTTAGTCATTTTTTTTATTGATGAATTGTCTCCACATTAAGAACTAATCGATTATATTAGGACAGCATTTGGTTCAAGTTCCTATCAAAAGACCCATTTCTATTTGCCAGATTTGTATTAAAAATATCAGGGTATTTATGTGAGTTTGTGACATTGTGCAAAATGAAAAGCTTCCCAGTGTCTTTGGAAGTGAAACAGGCCCACAACATCACAGGTACTCCACCGTTCGACCATCGTAACATGCTTTTCCATTCCTTTGTGTCATGCCAAACCAACTTCGAGAATTCATATTTTTTTAAGAATGATTAATTGTTTAAAATGTTTCAGTTACACAAATTAGTATGTGATTCTGGTAAAACCAACTATTACTTAATAAATAAATCAAAAATGCTAATCTATTGGTCCTGTTTTGTTACTTAGTTATTGGTATCAACAATAAAATAAGTGTTCTTTTTTCATTTTAAAGTTGAAAATTCTACATTTTATCGCTAGAAAAAAAATAGAAGGTCCCCTAAAGTTGGAATTTATGGTTTCACAACAATCTTGCCCCAAAATCTACCATAGCAAGTAAAAAGCAGTTTAGGTGAGCCTTTGAAGAATTCCGCCTTATTAAATGTTTCTCATAAATACATCGCTGTAGCTTATCACTGCTAAACAAAATACTGTTAGATATGTTATTTTTATTTCTCCATAGAAGCTGCATCTGGTCTGGCATTCTGTTTGGCTGTGATACCTTCCAGGAGTTGACTGAGCATAATGCTTTTAACTAAATGTTTTCCCTCTCCTGCTATTAACTTTTTACTTTTCATTAACATAGAAAGTATTCCTACATCAGTTATTTAGTTGTCATCTCAAACCCTCATTTGTTCATGGCAGATGGCCACTTGCACTGAGCCAGGTTCTGCTGGAGGTTTCTACCTGTTTAAGGTGAGTTTTTCCTCTCTATTGTTGCTACATGCATACTCGATATGAGTGACTGTTGTATTGTCAGCGATTGCATACTAATGCTACCTGATCTGCTGGGTTTCTTCAGATAGATGTGAGCTTAATGCACTGTTTAACAACTAGGATTAGTTGTTAAACGTCTCGCCCATCGACTGACAGAAATGTTTTCTTTCCACCATGCCCCTGCAAGAACTAAATGGGTATAGAAAATCTAATCTTATCTGCACAACATTAATCTTATCTGCACTCTGCTGCCTCCCACCTTCTATATATATTTTTCAAAATTAGTGAAGGAAATGTTACTCCAGCTTCTTATAGTCCAAATACATATACGCTAGTTTAACTTGACCCTCAAATTACTTCTGCATGTGAGTTTGTGTGAGCTCCCACGTGATAACCTTATCAGAGCAACCCCACGTCTCGCCCATCGACTGACAGAAATGTTTTCTTTCCACCATGCCCCTGCAAGAACTAAATGGGTATAGAAAATGATTTGATAGATAGCACACAGATAGCACAGATCTGTTCATGTAATAAATACATTATAACATTAACCTACTCTGTATGTTTGTTTTTTGTGACTGGACAAAGTTCATACAACTGTCATGTTTGACATTTTAAGGTCTAATTTGATTTGCTTCAGGAAATACTGCTGAAAAGCACCAGAGGGATGATTAACACTTGACACTGATGAACTTAGATTATAGTTTACGTTCCTTTGAAGAGAAATCTCTCACACTGACCAGTTTGTTTTTTCGTCTTGTTTCACCTTGAGCATCCGTTTTGACAGACACCTTTTAAAGAAAAGTTAGCCTAACTTCGAGTGACTGCTTTGTAGTGTATTCTAAGATTTTGACAAGTTTTAGCTTTGAGAATATAAATACACTCATGCATGCCAATTTAAAAGTGTTGCATTGGCTCCAAGGTTCCAGGGATTGGATTTGGGTCCCATTCTTAGACATTTTTAAATGATTGGTATCCTAATCCCTGTTTTTGGTGTGTCTCTGATTTTAGAGTTTGTCTAGTCATACTGAACAATCCAGAGCCACATTTGCACAAAGGCACAAATCAGTAGGCAACTCAAGGTTAAGTGGCTTGAAACTAAACCCACAACCTTCCAACTGCAAGACAACATTGAGCCACACTTTGTGTCTCAATGTTGAGGCTAGTTTGATTTTGTTGGGCTAACTAGTCTAGCAATCCAAAAAAACTGATCTTTATCTCTCTTGCTAATTATGTCCAGCGTGAAAGAGAAACAGTATTGACTGTTGCAGCTCAGATATCCCTAGCCATCCTGAGTGATGTGCACAGTGTGCAGGTGAAACACCAATTCAATTTATTGTTCAATTTCACAATGCTAAAACCGAAGCATTACGTTTGAAAGTCAGCATAAGTAACTTTCTGTAGGTTTTCCTTCTACACAATTAATTTGAACTACAATTAAATTTGCTTTTACTGATCTTCACGTAAGAGTGGAAAGAAGAAAGCCATTGTTGGAAGAAAGCAATAAAAAGTCCTGTTTGCAGTTTGACAAAGCCCATCTAGAAAATACAGCAAACATATGAATGAAGGCTGAAAAGATTAACTTTTTAGCCAATATATAAAATTATATGTGGTGAAAATCATTTCTGCACATCACCAACATCACACCATCCCTAAGAGTGCTTTTTCTTTTTTTTCTCTTTACCATAGTAGAGGTAATATTATGCTGTGGATGCTTTTCTTTAGCAGGACACAGGGAAGCTGGTCAAAGTTGATAGGTAGATAAATGGAACTAAAAACAGGGCATACAGCCTGAGTTACAATGGAATAATTTTGATCAAAGTATAGTCCTGCGTTAGAGAAGCGTAGTTTATTCCTCATTCCAATTGAGAATTGGTTTTGTGAAACAGTACATCTTAGATGTTCAAGATTGCTTGTGGTTAATGTGTGGCAGAATGAAAAAAGTTCAAGGTGTAGAAATACTTCTGTTGGACCTTAATATTGTTCGTTACCAAAATCGCTGAGAACACTTTAAAACAAGAAATTTCATTCACCTTAATTAATTTTGGTTGGCAACAGCAAGCAGACAGATGGATCTTGAAAACCCTGGACGCATGAAACCAAAATTTTCCACATGGCCAGATACCAAGAGAGGCACATCTGAAAGAAAAATCTGGCTTTCTGGGTGCACTGGCCATGTAGGCTCTGTCACCAGTTTGATTCTGTTTGCCATAAGGCTTATGATGCACTCAATTTTTGTAGAGGCTTACATAGCCATTGAAAGGAACTTGTTTGTTGGAGACACAAAGCAGATCAAAATAACCTTTTTCTGATCTGTGTGGTCTCTTTGTGGGGCGGCAAATGTGGAAAAGAGGGTGATGGGTGAGTAAGGGTAGGCGGGGGTGGCTGTCGTGTTTCATGTCCTCGAAAATCAGACGGAAAGTCATTGATTTTCCCATGACATATCCAAACCACCCCCCACCCGAAACACACCCCCTTCAGAGTCAGACGGCTGGCGTGGTGAACACGGCACAGTCTCACATCTATGGACACGCTCCTCAAACCTGCAGCCCTACCCCCCATCTCAGCCCAATGACACCCCCCGCCCCATCCCTCCAACCCCCAACTCACCCCACCCCAAATCTCTCCCTGGCTGTCTCTCTCTTGCTCCCCCTGTCTCATTTGTGCCTTTGCAGAGCAGCTGCTGCCCAGAGAAGTGAGGGAGCAGCATTCACATCTGAGCACATTAGTCACCAGATGTCACCTTTTGCTGCCAGCCCATCGAACATCCAGGCAGACAATGCTCTATGCATTCTGAACATCTGACTTACAACGCCTCCCTTAAAAGGGGGCTGGGTGGTGCTCTGGACACCGACAGCCACGGCTGCTGGAGCTCACAGTCACATCGACAGTGACACCTACAGCTTGCAAGAACAGTTGAAGTGGAAGCAGTCATTGTGGCATTAATAATAAAAGCCAAGTTGAGATATGAGATGATAAAAAGTGCCTTGTTTGATGAGTGTTAATTCTTTTTTTTGGGGGGCTGAGTCTCTCAGATGTCTGAGCCATGTGTGGAAATGCTCTCTGACAGTCCTGATGTTGCTGCTGACACCTGCATCAGATCTGCTGCTGTCACCTTGAGGGTATCAAATCTGCGTTCTGACTGAGAGACAGCAGCTTGGCACACTGTGCGCCGCAGACGCCAGCAGACAGTTTGCATCTATTTGCTGAGCGGAAGGTTTCATTCAGGGAGGTAAACAGTGGTAGGAGTACGCAGAATAGTAAAAAAGGCCCAGAGGCATAACATGTACAAACTGCAGAATTCCATTAAGAGGTACTTTTTTTAAACGTCAAGTTGCAATAAAAGTTTCAGTTTTAAAATATGCATCCTTTTCAGTTTAGTTTATGAAAACTTTTGCATTATTTATGGCGGTCTGACAATGGATGATCTACACTTACATAACTTTAGTGATGATGCCTCTTTCTTGTATTCGTTTTTTCAAATGATAGTTTGAAAAATTCCCAAGGTTGTGTAAAAGAGGCTTTTGAGGTGCGGGGTGGGTTATTGTTATTTTGCAAGTCCTGGCAGATATGCTCACATCCCTTCAACATTTTCATCAAGCAACAATTGATATCATGCTATTTTAGATGCACTCTTTAGTGTATTTAAATAGATGACTAAACTGCATCTTAAAACAGCCTTAAAATTATCACCTATGACAGTTTCATATCCAGGAATCAATTTCCGGAATAAGACAAACAGCAATTAAATTGCTCTTTCTCTCCCATTGTTTATTCTTGTTAAGGCTTACAGCGAGGTAACACTCCCTCCCTTCTCCTCCCTGCCTCTCGATCCTTCTCTCCATATCTTAAACGATGGGTGGCACTATCCCCTCACAGCGCTATCTGCTACGTCGAGTCACCCCTCAGACACATTAGCATATTTATCATCAATTTCACAGACTTCAAAGTCAGTGCTTGCTTCTCACAGAGATGGGGAAGCGCCACCAGGAAGCCGACACAGATTGCAAAGCACTAGGTGTTCCCTAGGGATCGAATATCCATTTAGGTAAGAGAAGTGGGGGAGGGTGGGGAGGCCGAGGCAAAATTCAATTCATTTATTTGCAGGGCTGATGATGTCTTTAGCGGTGACTTTAAATATTTGCCCAGTGCTAACTGCAGTCTTCAGCACAGTTTTCAGATGTTAACACACAGCTAATGCTGGAGGGAATGATGAGAATTGGCCAGGGTTTAAATAGGCATGTAAAGGACGAGTCTATTTAGGGAAATAACAAAGTCAAATAATAAAAACAAACTGAGCTGATACTATGTGAACTGAGCTAGTTTACATAGTATCAGCTTTAATGGGTTAATACAAAGTGAATTATAAATGAGGAGGACAGCGGGAAGTGGAATAGATTTGATAGCATGCCAATTTGATTTTACATGTAAACTGCAGAAGGAAAACATTTAACCTGGAACTTCCTGTTATAGAACTGCAAATGTATCAAATTGCAATTCTATTTTCAAAGGACTCCTTCTATGCAATGTTGTGTACAATATTATATTTTATTGACTTTGCATTCACTCACTACATGTTAATAATATATAAGGGTTGTTTCAGAGAGTGCTGTAGCTGAGCATATTAGTGGAAAATTGAGTGGAAGAAAAAGCTTGGTTGAACAATTTCCATGCAGTGATACATCTTGAGACTGTTCAAGAGTTTGGTGATGATTTAAAAGACATGGCTGTGGCTAGAATCAGTGTTTTAAAGGTCAGCGCACAGACAAGTCCAACACACATAACTGTTAAATATTTTGTGTTAAGCTGCCCCTAAACACTGCGTTGAAAATATTCTACCTGGATTGATTAGAAAAAGAACAAGTTGCTCACTGCAAAGTCCTCTTTATGGATAAATGTAAATTTTAAGTTTACCAGTCTAAGCTAACATCAGTGGGAAGTTTCCACATCAGTGATGTTGGGAGCTATGTCATCTGCTGCTGCTTGTGTTTTTATTAAGTTCAAAGTCAGTTTAGTCGAATATTAGATAATTTTGTAACATTTTCCTTCTTTCCACTGCAGCAAGCTTTATGGAGATGTTGATTTTATTTTACAGCATGATTTGGCACCCATCCCCACTAAAATACCTGCATTAAAGAGTCATTGTCACAAAGAAGATCAGAAACAACAGACTGAACAATCCATATGAGCTGAAGGCCGCTGACAAAGCAATCTGGGCTTCTGTAACATACACAATGCCATGCATCAATGATTCTGTTTTTCATGCAAAAGGAGCCCCAACCAAGTATCGAGACTTTCCAGCATGATGACATTTTTGTATGCACCTTTTGTTCTTTCTTCTTTTTTTTTTTAATTAAAGGGAGCTTATTAAACTTCTTACTAACACTGTTCTATCCTTGTTTATTTGTTCCTTTCTTCTGTTGCTTTGCTGAATTATTTTCTCATACTGAATAAATAAATGGATTTCCTTACTAAAGAATAGAAAGATGGCTAGCTCATGCTATATTCTCCTCCTTTTGTAATTAAATTAAATTGTGACAGATTAATGTGATTAATAATGCATGCGGTCGTTTTTCCACGAGGTTAACCTCTAATTCACCAGCTATTTCATTTAACAACTACACCTGTAAATAATCAAACCTCTGGCACAGCCCTTGACACAGACGCATACAAAATGTTTCTGCGTTTCTGATATGACTGCAGACCTTAACTTTGACCTTCCTTTCACCTAGGCAGAATAATAATGGAGTTGAGTCTGACAGGATGCTATTTTTGTCCGCATATCGCAGCTCAAGGCTTCCTTTTGTTTGGATCCCGTTTAATGTGTAATGACACTTCCTGTGAACCACCGCTGTGTGAAATGCAACCTCTTTTTCTCACACATTCCCTCCTGATTCTAAAACACACACGCTCTGTTAATAATGTGCTTTGAATCATTAATATGCTACATTGTAGGCAACCATTATAATTGGAAAATTAGTTACAGTGCAGTGTCTAACTGCTTCCTACAACACTAATGCCAGCCCTCACTCTGTGTAATCTAAACCCCTATGCTAATGAAGCATGGGCCCACAACATGCAGAAGGTTGAATATCAATTTAATCAGGCCCTCCCTGTAGGGGGTTTTCGAGGGAGAAATGACAGCCCAAGTGCATTAGTAATTCTACTGCTGTCACTTCTTATAGCTGCTTACCTTGCAAACAAACTGCTCTAATGGCACCTGCCTGCTGGGCAGCTTCGCCTCTGTAGAAGAAAGGGGACATAAAATGGACTAGAGGCCATTGACCTAAATATAAAAGGGCTCTGTCCAAAGTAGCACAGAGTATGTTCTCATTTGTGTCACTATACAATTATTATTGTGTACTGTTGAAATAAAATATCTGAGCATTTCCACTGTATAAAAACACACATAACTAGTTTATCTCAATAGCTAACATCACATCAGAATAAACTTTTCTGGTTGCCAATTAGGATCACTTCAATTATTTCTATTTGTTGAATGCTAGAAAAAATGTGAAAATTTTTGGCAGTTTTTTTTAGAACTTAAATTACATTTACACCCCCCCCCACCCCCACACACACACATATCTATATATACATATATATAGATATGTGTGTGTGTGTGTGTGTATATATATATCACGATTAAACACTTTAAACAATTTATGAAAACCCATATAAAGATGTCAATTTTTTAAATTCACAATATTTATCAAGTAAAGGTTTTAAAGTGACACAACAACAAAAAAAATGACATAATTTATTAAGTTTTGTATTTATGTCTTCTTCTTCCCTGGGTGTTGGGGTGTAGTAGGGTGGCCAGCATTTTCCTTGTGGGCGCCACTGCACTTGAGTTACCGTAATTGGCAGCACACCTGTGGATGTATTCCACAAGTTTAAACACCACAGCAATGTCCAGTGATGGGATGAGGCAGGTTCTATGTCAGAGATGAAGGTATTTTGATGTGAAATATGTGCATTAAACCCAGAGCTAACGCAAAAGTCAAACTGAAACTGCTGTTAATGTTGGAGAGTTTCAGTATCCACAGTGAAAACAAGTCCTATTCGGAATATCTAAAGACAGGAGACAAGAAGTTAAAGGTTGGACACAAATGAATCTTTTTCATGGGCAATGACCCCAAGCATACCCCTAAGTTAGTTACAAAATGGCAGAAAGTCAACAGTCAATGACTTGAAGGGTCCATCACAAAGCCTTGATGTCAGTCGTGTAACTGAAAAAGCGTGTAAGCAAGGTGATCTAGAAACCTATATATAACAGGAAGAATGTAGTCTTCTTAAAAGTCAAATAATGTGAAAAAAATAGTTCTATCTTTTAATACGGTAGGTACTGTAGTTGATAATAGTCACAGTTACATCTAACATTTTCTTTTGTGCAGCTATTCTTTCACATTTCTTCCACATTTTATAACATTTAGCGGTAATTTTTTACCTATTACACAAAGGAAGAGATAAAAGAAATAGTTCATTACTTCCACTCAAACAATTGAATTGCTTTGACATAATCCCTTCTAAATCCTCAAGGGAATGGGGGCAGGGAAAGAGCATGATGGGATTGGTGTTAGCCTGAGTGTGTGTCTCTGTGGTAATATGTTTGTCAAATGCAAGGCTTGGTGTGGCTTATCTCAGCATCATCCTTTGAACATCAGCAAGATGGAAAATATGTCATTTGTGACTACAACCAGGGTAACAGTCCATGTTTTCATTCGGTTCAGGTCATCATGACACACTGATGCTGCTCAGTGTGACAGTTTTAGCAGTTGATTTGAACGTGATGACTGGTGAACTAGCACCGCATGTTGTTATTACTCCCACTCTGACCAGCTACATGTTCTTCTTTTATTCTTCAGTGAGTGTATTTTGCTGGTCTTTTTTTGCAGCACTACTTCTGTCAATATGCAGAGGACAGATGCTCCTTAACACTCAGGACTCTTCACATCAATATGTCAGGTCAATAGAGTTGGGGGTATTGAACGTGGCTGAGCTTGAGAAGTGGTGGCTGACGGTGTCCTCTAGTTGAGCAGACTCATTCAAAGACAAGAGGCAGAGAAGCTGGTCTAGGGAAAGGAGAGACAGCAGAAGTACAGGCAAATCGCTAGGTGCTAATATAGCACTCTAAAATAGCAATCTAGTCTTTCAGCTCAGTTCAGTTTATTTGAGAAAATTCACAGCAAATATTATTTTAAGTTATTTTACAAGACCAAGAATTCTACTTCACTCCAAATCCATCCATTCCAGTGCAATACAATAATGGTTAGATTCCAATCCATACAAATATACTTCAGCTTGGTCTGAATTATTATATAAGGCTCTCAATTACTGTTTTCAGTGGATGAAAAATTTGCTGCAAATTCATCGTGTTGAATTCAACATCTTGACATGCATGATAGTGGAAAGGAGGCATGTGTCACAAACAGCTGGGCGATAAAGGGACAAAAAGGAGGCAAATAAACTGCTTTTGTGAGGGAAAGAAGCCAGGAGTACTTTCTATGGGATAGAAAAATAAAGATTACACAAATTTATTGACTGCAATGTTGATTGGCTCCATCAATGACTCCATCTGGAAAAGATTCACAGCTAAATATGGCGGTACAGGAATGTGGGAGAAGTACTTCCTACATGACAGAAAAATGTCTGCAAAAAATAGTAAATTCTTTTTCTGAAACCCCAAATGTGCAAAGATTAAAACAATTATGAAAAGAAAAGAGGACCATCATTCCCCCACAGAGATGTAGCAGACTGATTGCCGGGTGTCACACAGGAGCAGTTGGTGCTGCCTAGGTTGGCACAAAAGGTTCCATCCATCCATCCATCCATTGAAGCTATTCAATAATTTGAATAGCTTGGAATAGGCTTAAGTTCTTAGTTCAATCATTTACCTCTAGCTTCTGTGCTTAGCTTATGACCTTAACAATATCTTGGGAAGGTCTCAATCTGGCACAAGCCCTTACGGTAAATAGTTTTACATATTTACTATGCAAATTGTCTTAAGTGGAAGATTAGACAGACACATTTCCAGTGACTTTCAGTTTATTTTATGTTTGTAATAAATGAGGTATATTGTAATATTTTTTTTTTCCATGTAGGCACCAAACACCTGAACTAAGTAATACGGTTAGGATGGAACTGTTTTGGTTTTAAAATGACATTCTACAACATGCATACAGATTTTAAAAAGCATTTATGGCACGTTATTTTCCCCTCTGCAGAAATGTGAGATGAATGCAGCTTTCTTTGTGGCTTTCCCTGCGGTTGGTTGGCTTCACTCAGCAGAGTAAGGTTTGTGTTTCATTCCAGTCGTGTTTCCTCCTCCTCCCCCCAAACACCCCACCTCCTGAGCTCCTGTCTCCTGCAGCAATCTGTCTGAAAAATGCATACATAACATCCTGTGAAAATAGCTTTCTGCGGGGACTTCACTAAAAAGCGGCGCTGCATCAAATGTTTCTGTCATTCTCCACCAGGTTGGGTTGACGGCAAAACATTTGCATGCTGCACCATCAGAGAGAGAGAGAGCAAGAGAGAAAGGGAGAGGGACCACAGATGAGTGAAAGTGTATCTGTGCATGGAGTGTATTCATGCGTAATAATCTGCATCAGTCCCTTATCCTTGTTGCACAAAAAGGACACCTTCTTCTTTGTTGGCCTGATTGGAATTTGCTTGTATTGGTTTTTATGGGAACTGGTTTTTCACTAAATAAACTGTTTATGATAACAGATGATTGCAACATTAGTGTGTTAACTGTGACTATAAAGAATCTCTCTGGATTTGACATCTACTACATCAGATAACATAACTACAGAGATGGAAAAAAAAGTTTTTTAACTTGAGTGAGCTGACCATATTTACAGTTTTGTAACTGTGCTCTTGTTTGGACTAATTATTCAAGGTTTTAAAAATATACTCTTTAATTAAATCATTATCGCTTCTAGCCCACAAGTGGAGAAAATAACATCGACTCAACTCCCCAATCTGTGTACCACCAGCCAAAAAGACAATTAAGACAGAGGAGAGTAATTTCATCACGTGGTGGAGCAGGGCTGTGAGACATTCGATTCTCTGACTGTGATTATTCAGCCTTCAGCTATGAGATAGATGACTATGAATCAATTGTGTCCAGGGAGAATCACACTGGGGCCTTGGAGTAGTTAAAGACAAGGGGGAGTCTTAGAAAAAAAAAAACCCAGTCTGCCATGGTTAAACTGACCATGAGGTAGTCCCATCTACTACACACAGCATCTTAAATATTCATGTGTACTTAAGGAAGGAATGAAACCAGCCACAGTGCACATGGAAATGCCCCCCTTTGCCTGGGAATGGTTACATTTGCAGTTGCTGTGACCAGTTGGCAAAGAAACTATTTCGCTTCACGTCACCCAATCAGAATTTAATAGGAGCCCAAGACATTACTAATTATACCAGGCTGCTCCTCATTACGTAAAGCCTGTATGAAATTTGTGCCTGCAACATGTTAAAGACCACACAAATCATGCAAGTGAATGCATTAGTTTGGCAGGGTGAATAACAGTTCCCTTTAAAACAAGTGTGCTCTAAAGGTATTTACTTCAAAATTGAATGTTTTCTTGTCTTTTCACATAGAAAGTACAACGGGTTCATATCTTCTGTTTTAAATGAACATTGTTCATAAATGAAGCCACTGATACAGATATTGCTCCCAATAGCTACTGACTTCCCAACATAATGTTGCTCTTACCCCGATGTATTCTTTGTGTTTCTTTCCTATTTCAATTACTTCTGGGTCAGTTCTTCTGTGTTTAGCTGTGTTTTCTTCCTAGATGAAGCAATTGACAGAGCCAGGGTCATAATGTTTTCTTTTAAACCTCCAGTGCAGACAGCAATTGCAAACACAGCAATCAGTTTGAAAATGTTCATTGGATAAAGGGAAAAGTACAGCAGGCTCCACAAGATTATGTCTGTTTCCATTTTGGAAGAGAGGTACGTTTGTGTTATTGCAATTCTGCAGAAGACAGAGAGATAGAACTTTCTTAGTATTCTGGAGTTAGTAGTCAAGATCCAACGTATGATATGTATAAGGAAGTTAGCACTGAGTGTGTGACTTGTTCTGATAATAATTGTGTCTCTTTTCTTTGTTCAGTGTACAGCTGTGAGTGAGTATTGGAAGGAAGACAGGGAGCTGAGTGCGTTGTGAAATGACACCATAGCAGACAGCTGAGAATCAGGAGAGGATTTACAAGCTTAAAGGATTTGTTTAAGGGTGCAGGTTTGATGATCCTGGAATTCATACCACAAAAAAGCATACCAACATCAACATTTGTCTTACACAATCTTATCAAATTAGGCAGTATATACAGTTTTGTAAAAAAAAAAAATAAAAAAATGAAAGTCCCTAATTCCTGATTCCAGATCAGAATATGCCAGTAAGAATATCTCCTGTAGCTTTATTTGTCTCTAAGAGAACCACTTTTGATGAATCATTGATTTTTCCAATTGAAGGCAACTTGATTGTATTGTACAAAAATACACAATATTGCTCAATCAGATGCACCAAAGTACTGGCAAACATTTTGATCCTTCTAGAGATGGGGACACTTCCCATTCTTTTGAAACAATATTCTGTGGAGTTGTTATCCTTTACCAACATTTGATGATTGATGATTGAACCGTTCGCCGTTGAGATGTTTAAAGCTTGTGATGTTGTCTTTATGTCCGAACTTCTGTCTGCTGTGTTCCTTGTCATTGTTTGTTCTCTAAAGTTCTCCAACAAACCTCGGAGGCCTTCATAGCACAGCTGATTTATACTGAGATTAAATTACACACTGCTTGGTTCTAGTTTCTAATTAAGTGAATTCTGAAGACAGTTGGTTAGGACAAAGAAAGCTGAATAAAAAGCATGCCACACTTTTGAGATTTTTATTTGTGAAAGTGTTAATAATGTATCCTGTTACTTACACATCACATTTATTCCCTACTTGGCATTTATTATGCTTGGCACAGTAAACATCCACCAACCCTCACATCTTTGTTTACTGCTTAACTTAATGCAGTAATGGCTCAGACACACAAAGCAGGTGCCTTGTGAAAAGCCTCACCGTTTGACAATGAAACTTGCCCGAACTGAGCAAAACAGCATATGAGCAGATTTATGAAACAACTTGTATATTTCAACTCTCACAATATTTTGCTGTTTAGCTGCAGTGGATTACAGGAGTGCAGCTGGGTACAAGTGAAGAAACATGTTTCATTTTCAGTGTGGTTCTGCTCTTTCCCGGGAGATATCATAACCCATCCTTGCCATCTGCCATTTTAGTCCTGGTAAACAAATACCTATACCACCAGATAACTCAAAGCACCTTAATATGAAAACAAGCTGTAAGAGCTTTTCACATCTCTGTTTGTGACAGGTTGATTAGGATTAAGAAAAAACACTTGCAACAACAAGTGCTCTTAGGTAATCTCTGTAAAACAGGCTTGTTGAAGGAGGGAAGAGAGAGCAGGAGGGGAAAGAAACATAATGTAGGAGAGATGGAGAAGTGTGGGGAGGGTCGTTGGAGGAGGTTTCAATGCTTCTGAGAGGTGCCTCATTTTCCAGCGCCATCTGTTCCTGTTTTCTGCGAGCTGGAAGCCCTGTTTGTGTCACACACCTCCCACATGCTCACAAGAGCCAGACTTCCACTGCAAGGACTCCGTCACCTGTTTCAAACAACTGCACAATGTGACCCATTGCATTTATTAACTTCTAATCACACTGCGTTTGATGATGTTGTTAACCTAAACTCCTTAAGGAGTTTGTTCCCTCAGGTTGCTTACAAAAGTTCCAGTGGGGCCTGAGCAACTGCTTTTTTCTGTTATATTTTAGGTGGATGAAGATTAAAAGACTGAAGAAATATCAGACCTGAGCTGCAGGCTGAAGGGTGTACCCACCCAGGAAGGTGTGTGTATGTCGTGGGGGGGGGGGGGGGGGTTACTGTCATGAATCCTAATTTCTCTCATTTCCCTTACAACCATGTTGTAAGGTGCTTCTTTGCAGATGTGTCCAGGGGAGGTATGTGGTTTATGCAATGCTCACTGCATGACTGGTGTGTGAGCTAGAATATCACTCAGACAAAAGCCTTGGTATGGGGGGTACAGGTATTATAATTCATTTAGATAAATTATTCATTAAGCGGAGGGAGCGAGCAAGCACGCTGTTTCTCATATGTAGATAATGTTTTGGCATGGATGTATTCCACCCAATCGACAGGCGCTGGCCTCCAGTTAAGATATATGGCTTTAATAATAGTGACGAAGATGCAAAATAATGAGATGTCTGGGAGCAGAGCTCGTGGATGTCCATGAGAGAAATAATAATCTCCTTCAGACTGTTACACTAAATTCTGATACAAACTCAAACCTTTATGAAAATCTGCAGCATGTGTTTCTGTCTCATTCTTTACTGCTCTAGGAGCGTGGTCTGCACTTGGATGCAGTTGAGTAATATTGCAAGAGTATTCATACTGATTGAACTTTTTTCACATCTGATCATGTTTCAACCATGAACTTGAAAGTAATTCATCTGGATTTTTTGTGCATAATACTGAAGCCAAAGGAAAATGATACATGGTTTCCAAATAAAGAAAAAAATAAATGTGGCTTGCATTTGTTCTAATCCTCCTTTACTTTAATACCTCAAAATAAACCATAGCAGCTAACTGCTTTCACTTGAATAATAATAAGTCCACATATGTGTATTTTAATCTCAGTATAAATGAATTTGCTGGCTTGAAAAACATTTATATTTTGTTCTACATATTTAGAAGCTAAACATTTTAGGTTTTGTAGATGTGTAGAGCTGGTAGAGATTGGTCTTGCAAATGAATGATTGAATTGGCACCATAATATAGTGTCACTATTACAATGCTCTTTTAGTTTTCATGTTTTTAAATTGAACAACATTCAACTTTCATCAACATTTCTAACTTTGTACACACAGGGGTTTTTTCTGGTGGTTTTTGAAGTGTTGATGCTTATAATTCACACCTTTAAAAGGAGTGAAAGGAGGGGCAGTTGAAGTGGAAAAATTGTGATGGGGGGCACCTGTAAGATTGGTATGAATATTTTTCTGAGGTCCAGTGTTTTTGATAAATAAAACAAGTTAGGTCAAAATGAAGACTCCAAGAGCATTCAGCTGATGGCATACTCTGACCAGCTTATCTGCACACACTCTTACACTTAAGAGTGGTTGGTTTAGCGACCCAATTTGATCATTATTATGTCATCTTATGGACTGACCAACCTTTGTGATCTTGTTGACACATCATTGTATTATAAAGCTAGTTCTGATTGTAAACTGGAGGCCTGTTCTCTACTGAACTGAACGCTCATAAAACCATGTTTGAGCAGTCCTTACCTAATAAAAACAACCTTTAGAAAAGAATCAGCTGACTAGCATTTTCCCTACTTAAACAAATACGCAAGTTTTTATAACTTAATGCCATGTATAATTTTTTTTAACCACCAATTCACAATTAAGTTCTGCTTTGCTTTGACTAGTTTGTTATGAAAAAATGACAGAATATGGAAAAGTTCAGAGGTGTTAATACTTTTATAAGGCACCATTTCACAAGTAGCTCAAACGTCTTGTAAATCTGACAGCATTCAACCGTGTGTACATTCTGTGGATCAATACAACTTGTGAAGAGAATACAATAGAGCTCATTTTCATCCCAGCCCTCAGTGCATACAGTCATACTCATGCACGAGAATAAAGGGCTCTTATTACCAGCCCGTCCATCATAAGTGACTACAATCTATACTGTGATCCCAATGGCTCCTTTGGGAAGCTCCTCTCATTTCATCTTTTTTATCCCTCACCTCTTTTCTTTTGTTTCAGTAATTCAAACCCCTTAAACCCAAATATGATGCGACACAGAGCCGTGCTGTTTTGACAAGTTAAATGACTACAGGCAACGATGTATGTCTCAGTCGGTCTGCAAGCTGCACACGTCGCCAGCCACCACCTTGCTGTGAGTTAAACAGATATGTGTTTGTGTTCTTTCCACCAGCTCCATTTTCTTTTTTTATTTTACATATATTTTTCTTATGTACACACCCCGACCCTTCGGCAGCCTCCTTTTCGAGGTGAAATTGAAATGGATTGTGTAGCTCAATATTTTATTGACATCAACTTCAAAGAATGTTGCTGCAGTGACACCGGGGATAATTATTTCACCACAGATTTCTTCCTCTCTGCATTGCATGTCTCTCCCTCTCTCCCTTTTTCTCTTTCTCTGTCTGCTTTCCTCCGAGCCCTTCCATTCCTGTAGAGAATTAGTTCTGCATAAATTACCCAGTGGAATATTGAATCAGTCTTCAGCCACCAAAGGCGAGTCTGTGTGGCTGATTGCTGAACAGCACACACAACACACATGCTGACACACACTCAGAAACTAGATGGAGGAAGGGGGTTCTGAGTGCAGAGCTGACATTGTTGCAGAAAATATGGTAAAAAGGAAAAAAAAGGGAGGGGTGTAGAGGGGGGGGGTGTCGGCCAATCTGGATAAAGAGAACGAAAGCTGTATTAGCCTCCTTAGCCACACACTATCTACTCATTACTTAGTCATTAGCAGGGGGATGGTTTTAAAGAAGGGAGAGATCAATCAATTGTCATGGGTCAATGTTTTGCAGCCACTATTATGAACCTTGGGTGGCTTTGTAAATTAAGAAGAGTAATTACTCATGTTAATTATGCAAAGATGGTGGCCACATTGATCCACAAATATGTTTTGCACAATTCAGATGATATGATGTGCAGGAGTTTATAGAACAGCTATTGCACTGGTCAGGCACAGGTCATTCAGAAAACCTGTTTGATAGAAAAGCAAAGAAGTGTGAACTGAGATATTTTTAAGCAAAAAATATGATTATGCCTCAAGTGACCACTCTATTTATTTTTAGAGTTATGCCTTTCTTACTAGATGTTATTCTGAATGGAAACTCTGCATGTTTTGCCCTCAATATCTGTTTCACACAGGAACATCATTTGTGGCACACCACACCCTCCTTCAGTTTCCTTTTAAATGACCATCTACGTATGTGTCAGTAATACATAACACTTAGACAAAATATTTCACTTGCCTTGCCTGCTGGTGGTGGTCAGAGATTCCAGGGGTCCCGATTGTATGACAGCCTTGCTTCTGTTAACCTGCCCCAGGGCATCTACTGCTATAATGCAGCTTACCCTGATCAATGTGTGAATGACTGAATGAAATGGTAAGCATTTTGGAGTTCTTGGACTTGCTAGTGCAGACCATTTAATATGTATGTTTTGGTACTGTGAGAAAAGAAACCAAATTGAACTGGAATGAATCAAATTATATTTTACTTTGTGTTGGTCTGTCATCTAAAATTACAATAAGACTTGTTTTGCTGCAATGGTCCAAATAATGAAAAAAAAAAAAAGAGTTAATGAGCATGAATACTTATCAAGGTAGTTATATGCCCTGTCAGTTGATGTTGTTACTTGATTTCACACTCACAGTGCTTTAAAAAGTACAAACAAATAATGGTGTCACTCTATCATGTTTCCATTTCAAGGGTAGGAGTGAGTTCATTGTGCTTTTTCACACACTGAAAAAGCACAATGAATAAAAATTGACATCTAAATAAAAATTGACATCTAAAAACACAGTTATCTGTACCTCATGAATTATTCCACTACTCAAGTAACAGCAATTCTGACTTGCAGTACAAGCAGACATTTCAAATACATAGTTTTTGCAAATTCACTTTGTTGATCTGCGTCAACCATGGAAAATCCTATAATGGAGAGAATATAATAGAAAAATGTGCCTAATGGGAATGAATGAATGAATGACCATTGCATGCAGCTAATTTGCTTTGCAGTGTTGACCATTCCAGGCTCCAAATGAGGTTTTTTTTCAGCAGATGTCAAACATTTAAGATACTGAATTCTTCCATTGGGAGTACAGTGTTTATACATGTGTGTTTAAGCTCCTGATTGGTCGATTAGCCTTCTCTACTATAGCTGATGTACAGTTTTGTACACAGCGATGCTCAAGAGGCACTTTAAAGAGAGCCAACTGAGCAACTCCTCATGGTTAGAAGCATTATTTGTAGTGGTCCCTTGAGTGGTTTAAAGGACCTCTTCATACACTCCTTAGATATATTTATACAGGCAGATACATCTGTGTATCATTAAGTCAGCTGGTTTCCCTACAGAGAGAGAGAGGTCTTCGGGGAATTGTTGTCTTCAAAGGGAGGTGTTTTTTTTTTTCAGAGACAGATCATGTGGAGCATTATATTAGTGGTTCAATTAGAAGCCATCGTAGTACTTAAGTGGCAGCAGAGTTGGAAAATGAAAAATCTGATTCAGTCAAGCAATTTTCACTGTCAGCGGTTATAAGCTAACAGAACAATTAATCAACACAAACACGCAGTGGAAGGAAATTCTCATCAGGAAGTCATCAGTTGTCGTCAGCGATTTCATGCCACTGTATTAGACATCACAGGTAGCACCAAACAGCAAGTTTATTCAGTCGCTGCAGCCTCAAGTGTTTGTGTTGAAAATGATGTACATTTGTCTCCCTCTACAGGCCAGCTAATCATATTGCATACAAATAAGAGAGCTGTATTGAAGCTGCTTTTGACCTGCAACTTTTTTTCTCTCCCTCATGCAAATAAAACATAGCAGTCCTACAAGTAGCATTTCTAATATTATTTATATTTATGCTGAAAATTTAGCTCAATTAAATTGATTATATTAAATATATAAATATAGGGAGCAAAGTCCCAATTCATACTGCTTGAGCTTTAAGGTATTTTTTTTTTGGGAGGGGGTATTTTTAACAAATTTTGGAGTTCTGTGCAATAGACCAGGACAAAGCAGTGAAACATACTGAAGTGGTATTAATCATACTTACATTTTTTGCACTGCACAAAATACTGTGCAAAAGTATGGGATTCAAGTTAAAGAGAGAATTCCCATTTCCCCATGCTGGGAAAACGGAAATAAAAAGACACTGTGTAAACAATAACAGAACATTGGCAGTTGACTGTTTTTATTTTGCATGTGTTGAGATTTTCTGTCAAGGGCTACCTTGGAATGTTGTCTTACAGCAAGAAGAATCCCGGGTCAGATCCCTTTTGCATAAAGTATGCATGCTCACCATGTGCATGTGTGGCGGTTTTAAGGTGCACTGGCTTGTTTACACAATCCAAGAACATAACTGTCAGGCAAAAACATCAGGGAAGAAAAACGACAATTAAATTCATAGCCGTTAGAGGGCAGCACAATCTCTATACTTGCCTCACTGTGAGTTCTCTTTGGTGTGCTGTTGCGCGCGATGCTTTTACATGCTCCTCGTAAATTAGATTGTTCAAATCGGAAAACGCCTAAACAAACACCCATACAAAGCGAAATGGAATTCAGTTGCTGAATTTAAAGAGAAAATATTTATTGTTAAATTCCAAATTGTGACTCAAACTTATGAAAATATCTGAAAAAGTACTCGGCATTAGCTCCCTTTTTAAGTCGCCATACATTGTTGTGTTAAGAATGGCAAAAAAAGAAATAAAAAAGAAATGCTAGCCTATTATTATACATGAGAAAAGGATATTTAGATGTAGAAATATACTTTTTGAACTCACCAAAGTCCAGGGAGAACGTCAGCATTTCAAAAATACCTCTCAGGATAACGCACACACCTTGAACGTAGCATCAATGTGCCTCATGCTACCAACACATTGCTCGGCTTGTTGCTAGTTTGTTCACAGCATGTAAAGACAGCGTGGCAACATGTCGGAATAAGGATAGATTAACAGTTTAATTAATTGTGCGAAAGGTTGTGTAGCATTAGCTATCAAAATGGTGAAGGAGCAATTCAGAGAGACAGATGTGGCGAAGAAAATGTGAGTGTGACTGCTAGCATGTTAGCTCAGTATGATAGCCGCAGTTAGTTGAAGTGTTGCAGTTATTGCCAAGATATTTATAAGATTAAAGAACAAACGAGGCTTACTGTGTCTTGACTAACGTATCTGATGATTAGTAGTGCTTACGATAATTTAATGCCATTGTATTTGGTGTTGACGAGGCAACGTTGAGTGTTTTTGCAGGCATATTGTATTTGTGCAACATTAACCCTTATATTCGCGTTTTATTTGTTAATTTTATTATCTAATTTCTCGATAATACTGCTTAGAGTTTCCGTTATGAATGTTGCTCATCAAGAGCTGTTAATAATGCGTTTGGATCGTTCTTGTTCAGTTGAATGGGACGCAACAGGCTGCAATGAATTTTAATGACAGGAAATATGTTTGAAATTTTTGTGGATTTTCTGTTATCCATAAGGGCTTATTTTGTAGTTAAATATTGACAAACAACACCACTTATATTTGGTTTAGGGTCTCTAAGCAAGTTGCAGAGAATTCACACACTTGTTGTTAGCTTCTGATACAATTCTAGGTGAATATTCACCCACTCTTTCCACCAGAAATGGTAGCAAATATTTAAAATGGTTAGTTCTTGGTGAGTTTTAATGTTGCTTACGGTCATTGTCCCAATTTTATTGAAGTTTGAGCTGTCTTACCTGTTGAGTTCAGAATAAGTTGAATGACTTGGAGGTAGATGTTCATCTTCATCATGGTACCTAATATGTGCAAAGTAGCAAATCTGACCCTCAGCATGATGGTGACAGTCGGTCAAACGAAAGTGTCAGAAACATCTCTACAGCCCAGAATTAATATGACATTGATATTATTGAATGTAGCAACTATTCGTTTGAATAGTTCACACTGAAATGTGTATATTCCAGCCTTTATCTGGATTCTTTGTGCTTTTTTTGCAGAAGCCACATCTGCTTTGGGATGAAATCTGCAGAACAGATGCGAAAGCAGGCCCACATCCAGGTGGTCAGTAAAAATCTGTACAGCCAAGATAACAAACGCACTCCTTTGCCTTATGGAGTGTTGGACCACCGAATGGTATGTAGCATAATGCTGTCATTTGTTTTTTAATTAATCATTTTACGTTATGTCAAGAGGGATTCTGTGCAAGTATAAATCACAAGTTATTACATTTATTAAATCCAGTTATGCTCACAAAAAAACTGCTTAGGTTAGCTGTCCACATGTATAAAAGTGCTTAAGCAGCCAAAGTTTATGTACTTTATACAGCATATGCAGTCTGTAAAGGTTTGGAAATGTCTGGATAATTATAGGAAAAGAAAGTAATAGGATAGAAAAATCCTTCTTTCCTTCTTCTTTGTGTCCTTGTACACATCAACCAGTCCTTCTTTACTTTTGTCCTCCCTACTTCCCACACTCCTTACTCTCATATAATGGTTTTCTTCAGAATATGCCTTAAGACTAAATACTTTCAACTCTATATGCATACAAATGTAGAATGTTAAAGCTTAGAAAATGGAGGTGAAGTTAGTTATAACATTTTACAGGATTTTGCACATTAATATTGTTTGCTAATTTTTCATGAGATATATAATATTTCCTGTAGGGAACCAGTGAGAAAGACAGACCATGTCTGACATGTGGGAAAAATCTGGCCGATTGCTTAGGACATTATGGCTACCTGGATTTGGAGTTGCCCTGCTTTCATGTTGGCTATTTCAAAGCAATTATTGGGATTTTGCAGGTAAGAAATCGTGATTTCCTTTTTATTTAAAAAGGAACATCTGATCATCAACATGATCAGTGAAAGCGATTAACCCTGCCTGAAATATTGTTTAATTTCTCTGTATGTTCTGTAGATGGCACTAGAGTGTCACAGTCAGAACAAGATAATAAATGAAGTTCTAAATAAATTCTCTGATCTTAAAATCATTTTTCCTTCTCCTAAATGTATTCATACAACTTAAATGTTGTGTGTTTTTAAATGTTTAAACATCTGAATCTGTAACCCTGTCTTTCCACATTGAGGCATTTTTGTGACTGATCCCAAGTGTAATTCAATGTTCAAATATAATTCAATGTTCTGTGTGCAGATGATTTGCAAGACATGTTCGAGTATAATGTTGACCAAAGAGGACAAACAGCAGTTCATGGATTACTTGAAACGGCCAAACTTGGCCTACCTGCAGAAACGAGGGCTGAAGAAGAAGATCTCTGATAAATGCCGCAAAAGGACAATTTGCTTGAACTGTGGCGCTTTCAATGGATCTGTTAAAAAGTGTGGCTTGCTTAAGATCATCCATGAGAAGTATAAAACAACCAAAAAGGTGGTGGAGCCCTTCGTGTCTGATTTTCTGCAGTCCTTTGATATTGCCATTGAGCACAACAAACTAATGGAGCCTTTATTGCCCAGGGCACAGGTAAGGTTCAAAACTGTTCAAATAAATAGAAATACATAGATACATGTATACTAAAGAGTGTTAGTGTTTTTTTCCCTCCATTGGAGACTGATTCACTTTGAATCTCATTCATTTTTACAGGAAAATTTGAACCCTCTGGTTGTTCTCAATCTGTTTCGGAGAATTCCAGCGGAAGACATCCCTCTATTGTTGATGAATCCAGAGGCGGGGAAACCTGCAGATCTCATTATCACCCGTCTGCTTGTGCCGCCTCTCTGCATCCGACCATCAGTGGTCAGCGATCTGAAGTCGGGTACCAATGAGGACGATCTGACCATGAAGCTGACGGAGATAATCTTCCTTAATGATGTCATCAAAAAGGTTGGTATTAATCAGTGAAACTGTCATCAACTGAAATATAGTTCCTTGCAAATGTACCTATACCTGTTGACGTTCTGTCACAGTCCTAATGAATCCAACAAACTTTGAAGTATTTTATCAGAAATTTATGCAGTAAACCAAAAAAAATTATTTAATTGTTTTGAGAAATAAAAATACAAAATTGTGTACCAAAAATGAAAAGACAATAAAGCAAAAAAGTGTCTTCCTTCACTTATACCCCCTGGGGTCTCTGAAAGAAGAGTACTAGAGCTTTCTGATGTTAACATGACACAGAAATTCATCAGTTTATAATATGTTATTCCTTCACAGGCCAGACGTTCTTATTTTGCTATTTTTTCTTTTTCGCGTTTTTGCTTTACGTCTGCTGTTATAGAATGTTATAGAATTTTGCCAGATAATATGCTCTAAATCTATGACTGGTTGAATGTCTGGTTACCCCTCCTCAAAGATTGCAGATTGTCAATTGCAACACTGGTATTTAATATTCTCTGAATGGGGTTGAATGTTGAAATTTGTGAATCCAAATAGCTAAAAGACACAGCATGTGTTAAACCTTCATTATAGAACAGATATCTGTTTGTCTTGTTTTTTTTAGCAGGTAACTCTGTACTCTTGTGTGAAGACTGTAAATAATTATTTAAATTATGAAGACTGAGCTGAAATGGATCAGCTATTAGGTCTGATATAAATAGTCTTTTCAAAGCATAGCTTCATTGTACTTGGAATAGAAATTACATTTCAATCAATAGAAGTGTTTTTACCTACAGGGGTTCGTTGATGAGACTTGGATTTTACTCCTGCATAATTAGGTCACTAGTCTGCGTAATTTGTCAAATGAGCTGCTCTGCAAGTTTTAACTGCCATTTTCTTCTGTAGAGAGTCTCTTATTCCTCAGTTTAAAAACATTACACTTCTACATATCATCTTAATGTAATACCTCTTATTTTCCCTTGGAACAGTCTACTTTATCACGCTCTTTGCCTTTAGCATCGAATGACTGGAGCAAAAACCCAGATGATAATGGAGGATTGGGACTTCCTGCAGCTCCAGTGTGCCCTTTACATCAATAGTGAACTTTCTGGCATTCCTCTCAACATGGCACCTAAAAAGTGGACCAGAGGCTTTGTGCAAAGACTAAAGGGCAAACAAGGTAGAGTTAATGGAGAAAGCATTCTCTCTTTTTGTCAAATTCCTCCTGCTCGTAACGTCTAATGTCGGTCTTTCAGAACAAATGTTTGGCATTTTCTGTTTGTTAAATAAGCAAATAATCATCCATCCACCTTCATGTCTTTCTTTTTTCCTTCCTGCCTTCTTTCCTTCCTTCCTTTTTTTCATTCCTTCTTTCCTTTTTACTTTTTTGAGTGACAATATTGAGTGTGAATCATACTTACTGAGACATTTTGAGGACAGGCAGCAGTTCAATAACATATAAAGATTATCTCAAATCTTTGCACAATTAGTACTGTTTTGGCACTTTTATGGTATTACGCTTTTAAATAATTTATTTTAATTTGACAAATTTTACTTTAATGATTCAGGTCGATTCAGAGGAAACCTCTCAGGAAAAAGAGTGGACTTTTCTGGAAGAACTGTCATTTCCCCTGACCCAAACCTAAGGATTGATGAGGTTGCTGTCCCTGTTCACGTGGCTAAAATCCTGACATATCCAGAGAAGGTAAGGTGTTCTTTATAAGTTTAGGAAATTCATTATACAGCCTACATAAAGTCAGAGTCTAAGTTGAAGTATCTGCCTCTGACTCTATCTCAAGGTAAACAAAGCCAATCTGGAACTAATGAGGAAACTTGTTCGTAACGGCCCAGACGTTCACCCCGGAGCCAACTTTATCCAGACTCGTCACACACAGATAAAAAGGTAAATTTAGTTGCTTCTTCCTCAGATTACAAGCAGCATTTATAAAGCTTATCTCAAAGCAAACATCTATATCTTTCTTCATCAGATTTTTGAAATATGGGAACCGTGAAAAGATAGCTCAGGAGCTGAGGATAGGTGACGTGGTGGAAAGACATCTGATTGATGGAGACATTGTCCTCTTCAATCGACAACCTTCTCTGCACAAACTCAGTATTATGGCTCACATAGTAAGTTGGGTTTTTGGCAAAAAATACTTTTATGCTCTTCATAACTATAGTTTAGTTGTCAAATTGGTATTTTTCATAAGGATTAGAATTGTTTTAGGACCAAATTTAACTGAGCTTTAGTCCAGTTCACTCTTCAAATGATTGAATATTGATGACATTGCCATTTTAAAAGGTTTTTCTACTCAGGGAGGTCTAGATTGTGTTAATTTTTTATTTTTTTATTATTTTTTTTTATTGCTGCAATCTTTCCTGAGCAAGCTTACAGTTTTAGTGGGAAAGAAAACCTCCAGGAGTTGAGAATAGATCTGTTGCAGTAGCATTGCTGCAGCTTTGTTCAGGGAAGAGACACTATATTTAGGACTGATTGTTACTAGGACCAGCGGATCTAATGGAAACCATGTTTGTGAGGGCTATTCATTATTTGTAAAAACTTTTTAAGTATTAAAAATGACTAACACAAAGGTCAGCTTTTGACTGCCTACTCCCACCAATGAACTATCATCTTTCATTTTTAATTTTTCAGCTGTGAATCAGAAGTCACAGCTGAAACAGGTTTTTTCTTTTTTTTTTCAACAAAAGGCAGAAAAGAATGTAAGCAAATGAATGCTCAGGCACTTTACATCACCCACCTCAATAATAATTTTCTATGATGCACTAATGAGGCATGAAGTCTTTACAAAGAGCTATGACTGATTGGAGGAACATAGGTAATTATGGTTATTGTGTGAATTCAAGTGGTGTCTTTTGCCTCCTGTTGGTGATTTAATGTTGCAAAGTCAAAGAGTAGAATACTGATTTTATTTATTTCGCTGATGAATAATTTCTTTCTCAACCTTGCAGGCTAAAGTCAAACCACACAGGACATTTCGGTTTAACGAGTGTGTGTGCACGCCGTACAATGCCGACTTTGATGGAGATGAAATGAATCTCCACCTGCCTCAGACTGAAGAAGCCAAAGCTGAAGCCCTGGTCCTGATGGGGGTTTGTGTCATCACATTATTCAAGTAGAACAGCAGCCTACACAATTATTGGCACCCAAAGCAAAAATGTGTAAAAAACCTTAAAAATAAAAAAAAAGAAGCTTTTTTCTTTTTCTTTTTTTTTTACTTTTTCAAAACGTACTTAAATACAATGTTTTTGATCTCATGCTAATGAACTGATCAAAAAGGCAAAGCCTCAGCCTTTTTTATTTTTCTGTTCTAAGTTTTTATGTCTTTTGAACTCTGCAGATGTTTGTCTCAATAAGATTTTGGGCAACAATATTTATGGTGCCATGCATTCAGAGTTGACTTGCCAATATTATTTTTGACCAGTTGGACAGTGTTTGAACTGTTTTATGTTTCCCCCCCTTGTGGAAACATAAAATATCTCAGTAATGCGTAGAGTAGGGGGGGAATGTGACAGTGGAAAAGGAAAAGCTGGAGGAGTAATGGCAAATTCTATAGTCATTGTCATATTTAACAATAGTATTAAACCTAATGTGTTCCTTATTTCATTCCTTCATTCACTCATGAGTGAAATTGCTCTCATGACTGAAGCAAAATCTACTTTTATTCTTTTTTTTTTTAAGTAATATTTTGTCATCTTAAAGTTGGCACTTTTTACATCTATTTAATACATCAATATTTCTTAAGTCTAATGTTTTTGTGATGAGCAATAACAGCAAATTTGGCTGGTATAATAGAAATGCTCCATTTGATTTTTGGAGAATATTTAGTTATTGAAAAATAGCCAAATTTTTCCTTGAAAAATTTGCTAATAAATCACTTGAAATACAATAATTTAGTTGAAATCCAATAATGAGACATTGCATTCAGTAAGTTTTCTTGTAAGGATTTCACAGTATTTCCAGCAGTTATTTGTCTTGTCTTCTAGACGAAAGCTAACCTTGTTACACCAAGAAATGGTGAACCTCTGATTGCTGCTATTCAGGACTTCCTGACAGGTGGGTGCAGAGATGTGTTGTAGGCATTTACAGATGACAGAGTTTGTTGTTTTCCTAATACAATGCTTCAAAATCTGTAACTTGGAATGAAAGGATTAAATTTTTCATCAACAAATGTTAGAAATTCTCACAGTTTTCCTGTGAGAATTTTATTTTTTTTTTTACTATCTTCTTGTTTTATGTTGTTTTTAACTTTCTTGTACAAGCACTTTGAATTGTCTTTGGCTGAAAGGTGCTATATAAATAAAGTTGCCTTGCCTTGCCTTAATGTTTAAAAATACATGGTTATGTTGTTTAAAGTGTCAATTTTTGGCTTGTCATAGGAGCAGAAAAGCAGTTTTGACAAGTAGCTATGTTTCACTGGCACTAACTTTGCAGCATATTTTATTTTCTAAGGTGCGTACCTGTTGACGCTGAAGGACACCTTTTTTGATAGATCGAAAACCTGCCAGATCGTTGCATCAATACTTGTGGGAAAAGATGAAAAAATCAGGATCTCTCTCCCTCGCCCTGCTATAATAAAGGTAGTGCAACCACAGTGTCTCTTGTCACGCAACCCTGTTTTCCTTAGGCCGCTAATATGCTGTTGTGTTTCTATCAGCCAATTGCTTTGTGGACAGGTAAACAGATCTTCAGTGTCATTTTGAAGCCAAGTAAAGATTGTCCTGTCAATGCAAACTTGCGGACCAAAGGCAAACAGTACTGCGGCAAAGGAGAGGATCTCTGTCACAACGACTCGTGTGAGTTTCACATTAAAAGTTTGAATGGTTTTTACTTTCTTGATTAGATTATTATGTTTTATTCACAAAATGTGCCAATACTTTGATTTTATGTGCTCAGCCATCCCAAATTAGCTTATAATTGGATCATGGGAGAAACAAAGCAAAAATAATGTTCATTATTTTTGCTTTGTTTTGGAATATAAAATCAATAGTAAAAACTTTCAAATTTGGAGAAGTATAGTGAGAAATCAGAAAAAGTTTGAATGATTTTTTTTCCCAACCAAAATATCTAATTTCACAAAATGCTCTTTCTTAAGGAAAAATTTCACACTATTCATTGAGTGACTATCTCTCATATCTTATTGCTAAAACAGCATCGGCTGTCCTGAGGCAAACATCACACCGTTCTATTGACCTTGTCGGCGTTTCTCTTCTGGATCTAATGGCTTCATCTCTGTACCTGTGTTTTTTGTCGCACACTTTCAGTTGTGGTGATTCACAACAGTGAACTGATGTGTGGAAGCATGGATAAGGGGACTCTGGGGTCTGGCTCAAAGAACAACATTTTCTACATCTTGCTAAGAGACTGGGGACAGCTGGAGGCTGCCAACGCCATGTCCCGCCTGGCAAGACTCGCTCCGGTCTATCTCTGTAGGTGGTCCACAGTGTTTGCCTAAAAGTTGGTTTAGTGTACACCAAAATATACAACGTAAAAATTTCTAAAAGCAAACAAAGATCTCTAAACTACAGTAATTTCTTTCAAACAGGTAGGCTAGTTTTTATTGAGCTTTCTTTAAAAAAGATTTTTTTAGAATGTTGATATTGCGACATTTTGTAATTTGAAACCGTTGAACAGAAGGGTGTGTGGATTGAAACAATAGTTTAATATTTCTCTAATTTTCTTTGATTTCCAAATCTTTAGCTTCTTAAACTGGTATTTAAAATGAGAACCACAAACTAGAAAATGCTTCCCAAGTTATTGCTTTAGACGTTTTCTTTTTAAACATGGTTTTAAACTTTTTTTTTTTTTAAGTAAGTATTAAGTAAGCTATTATTCATCTGTAACTCGCATTTAAATGTTCAAGGTTTCCCCCTGAAAACCTGCTAATCCCAGTGGTTGGGCGCTAGGGCAGTCATTCATCCAGCGGCCCATCGTGTTTTTGAGTTAAAAATGTTTAAAGTTGACAAGATATTTGAAAATATCACTTGAATGTGGTTTTGAGTGTAGTTCATTCTCATTTGATTTTCAGCCAACAGAGGCTTCTCTATAGGAATCGGTGATGTGACTCCTGGGACGGGTTTGTTGAAAGCCAAACAGGACTTGCTGGATGACGGCTACAGGAAGTGTGATGAATACATCGAAGCTCTGCAGACAGGCAAGCTGCAGCAGCAGCCCGGGTGCTCAGCAGAGGAGACTCTGGAGGTGGGCTTATTACACCCGGACTCCTCCTCACTAACACTTTGATGGTGACTCATTAGGAGTGTTACTCAGTTTTCTGATTTCCAACAAAACAAGACTTTCAAACTAGCCTCTAGCAGGAATTTGAGTGATTATTATAAATGTTTAAAAAGTATTTTTACAGCAGTTGTGATCACATGCTGATCTGACCCTGCAGGAATCATTTAACAATTTTTAAAAATAGAAGCCACTCATTAAGCAATTTTTTCAGTCTTATTTTGGCTGCTTATTCGTCAATGTTCCTAACAGAACTTACTCCACTAACAAAATGTAAAAGTTTTAACTTGCCTTTTTACATTAAAAACATATCAGTTTAAATCAAAGTCACACAGAACAACAATAAGTAAGGGCTTTACATCTTAGACATTAAATCAGTAAATTAATGCACATACACTGATACAAATAGCTGAAAATAGCTTAGCTTGTATGTATAGGATGAAAAAGATTCTGTTATTTTTGTGATGTTCACCAACAGGTTTTGTTTTGCTTTTTCGACAGGCTCTCATCTTGAGAGAGCTTTCTGTGATCAGAGACCGAGCTGGCAGTGCCTGTCTGAGGGAGCTTGATAAGAGTAACAGCCCCCTCATTATGGCTCTCTGTGGTTCCAAAGGTAAGCCTACCTCAAAACTATTCTAGGATTACCCTTCCGCTCTTAATTGGTAGTTATCACAGAAAATAAACACAAAAAGGGTGAGCTTGATCAGTATGTCTTTCTAAGATTTCTAGGTAAAAAAAAATAGCAAAAGGAAGGTAGGGAGGCTAAGATACAAGAAGAACAAAAACTTTCAGGTGCTTTACAAAAAGGCATTTTCTATAGATGCAACATTGACTAGCAGATAAAATCAGCTGATAATCATACAATATGCTGAATGCAACTGTGTAAGCCATAATTTAGTAAATACAGCTCTGGCAAAAATGAAGACACCACTTAAAATTGTTTTTCTGATGTTACTTTTTATAGGTATATGTTTGAGTAAAATGAACATTGTTCTTTTGCTCTATGAACTGCTGACATGTCTCAGAAATTCCAAGCAAAATTTAGTATTTATTTGTAGAAACTGAGACATGGTCAGAATAACAAAAAAAGATGTAGTGCTTTCAGACCTCAAATAATGCAAAGGAAACAAGTTCAAATTCATTTAGAAACAATACTAATGTTTTAACTCAGGAGGAGTTCAGAAATCAATTTTTGGTGGAATAACCATGAGGTTTTCAATGGGGTTCAGTGCAGTAGTCTCTTAATTTGTTCCAGAGCTGAATATTTGGTGTGCAGATAAGTTTATAGTTGATTCAGTGACTCCCTGATTCCATGAGGTCCTGTGGCTGTCTAAATCATCACATCTTTCACATTATGCTTAACAATTTATATAAGATGTATTTGCTTAAATGCTGTCTTCACCCAATATGGTCCTCCACAGTGGTGACTCATCTCTGCTCTGCGTAGATCTCTTCCATTAGTTTTCATTCGTTCAAATGCAACTTTGCAAACTTTTTTTGTATGAAATTTTCTGGCAGCATACACAAACATTCCAAACTTTACCATGTAATGTCAGATGTTACTGTCTAATGCCTTATTGTGAATTTTAAAATGTTACATTGGATCTAAGCTCTATAGAGATTCTAAGATGGTGCTCCTATACAACCCTCTGATGACTATATCTGTTCAGAACTGTAGTTATGTTATCAAAGAACGTGGGACTAGGTTAAGTAACTCAGCGTTTTGTGTGCACATTCCAGATACAAAACTTCTGCTAGAAATAGTAAGGTTAGTCGGGAGTCCTTGTCCTTACTTTGAAGGACTTACAGCAATTATGGTTTAGTATTAGTAGCACCCTTTGCCTTATTCCTGCCTTTCTTTCCCATGACTGTCACTTCATCCCATCCTATCTAATTTACTTTTATAAGGTCGAACTGCAGGAATAGTTGTTGTTGCTGATTGAGATAGCAGGAAAAAGATGTGCAGCATGAGCTTCGGTAGTCCAGCAAGCTTTTAGACAGCATCAGGAAATTGTTTCTAAGTGATTACATCCGAAATTCAGATAAGTGACACCCTGACCTCAGTGCAACCTCTCTGTGACAGCTCAGTACAATTAGATAGCGATCTTGTTCTTTTTTTTTTTTCAGAGGAGCCTTGATGCTTTAACACCATGAAAGAAGTGCTTACATTTTTACACACCAAAAGAGAAAATGTGTCCAGACAATGGAGGTCTGAAAGGACCTTTTAGGTTCCTGGGAAGAAAGGAAGTCTAATTACAGTTGCAGTTTCTTACAATTATAGGTCTAAAATATGAGCGATATACATGAAATATGTTTTGCTTCAGCTTTTTACTGTGTATCTGGAACTTTATTTCTTTGTAAACGTTTCTGTCTGGAGACAAAATCCACATCAATGTTTATGACCATCCTTTTGTTTATATTGTGGTTTTCTTTTTCATGTTTTAGGCCTTGACAGTCACTGTAACAAAAGTTAGCTACAATGGATAGTAAATGTGAAACTTCTAGAACTGTTATTTCCTGCATTTAATATGTTTTGGCCTGCATGATGTGTTTACTGTCTGATCCTTTTGTTTTGCTTGCATTCAGGATCCTTCATTAATATCTCCCAGATGATTGCCTGTGTGGGTCAGCAGGCTATAAGTGGCTCTCGAGTCCCGGATGGTTTTGAAAACCGCTCCTTGCCTCACTTTGAAAAACACTCAAAAGTAAGATCTTTCATTCTCCTATCTCTATTCATTTGTTGTTTATTCACCACTGTTAATACTGGGGTTATAAACAACCCAGTAAGGAGAAGATTCATTTGATGTTCAACCTTTATTCCTAACATATTTTAATTATAAATCCCTTCCACAAGACAAAAAAGAAATTAAACAGCCCAATGGTCATATTTGTAAAAAGTATTATTGACGTGTTACTGTGATGCTTATAAACTAGACTAACTTATTTTCAGTAGTCCTTATTATACTGACTTGCCCCACATTCTATTGGTTTGTCCCCATTCATGTGTTGAAAGTGATTATAGATTGAACCGCAGGAGAAAACTGGATAAAATCCAGATAAGTGCAATGCTCTCATGGACATTTTTAGAACACTTGAAAGCTTGCTTAATGACTCGATAATAATTTCACCTCCAGCTGCCTTCTGCCAAGGGTTTTGTGGCCGACAGCTTCTATTCTGGTCTGACGCCCACTGAGTTCTTCTTTCACACCATGGCCGGTCGAGAGGGTCTGGTGGATACTGCTGTCAAAACGGCAGAGACTGGATACATGCAGGTAATGTTGATGGATCTATATGGTAACTGAGAACCGAATTAAACTGGGAAGTGAGTAAACCTGTATGTCTGCAGAACATGGATCATCTTGTCCTCAAACTGCAACTTCAATGCAAACAAACTGTAAAGTGGCCAACAATTGCTGTTATATATTCACTGTCATCAGTCAATTGAGTGATTATTTTTATTTATGGACCATTTTTCATGATTCAAAATTAGCAGTAGCTCTAATGATATGCTAACCTGGATGATGCTTTTTGGTAACTTTGATGGACGTTTGGTTTGACAGAGGCGTCTGGTGAAGTCTCTTGAGGATTTGTGCTCTCAGTATGACCTGACGGTGCGCAGCTCCACGGGTGACATCATCCAATTTATTTATGGGGGCGATGGCCTGGATCCGGCTGCAATGGAAGGAAAGGATGAGCCGCTGGAGTTTAAGAGAGTTCTGGACAATATTAGGGTGAGCTAAGACCAGCGTAAACAGATTGCTAGCGATACATTCTTTTCTTTTTGTTCTCCTTGTCTTACCTGTCACACTTGTCTTACCAAAATACACTAAAAGTATTTGTTTAGCGTAAGGCCCTTACTAGATTCCAGTTGTTTCAGCTACCACACAATAATTTAGTAATTATTTTGAGCAATTTATTTTTCCCTTATGCACACACTGACTTTTTAAAACGACAAAAAAAAAGCAATCTCTCAAACAACTTAGAGCTGACAAAAGTTTGACATTCCTGGTTTGCTTTTGATTATTAATTCAGCTGAAAATTTACAGAAAGAAAAACTGTACGGATATTTTTCCATGAAAGAATTTTTAAAAAGCAAATTAATGCCAATAATATAGTAATCAGTAATTTTAGTGGTTATTCAACTGTGTGTCGTTTTTAAGGTAATTGAAAAATTATTTCTGGGGTACCCAGCAAATTGCATCTTCATGTCTGGATCTCTGCTCTTTTTTTTTTTTTAAACAGATATTTGGACTGTTTTCTGTGTGAGAAAACATTTTTACATCCAAATGTTAAAATGCGACTTCTTCAAACCAAAAAGTCATTAATCATACCAGAGTCTCTTAGTTTAATAAACAGACCCACTGTTAAGATAATTAGAAAAACAAAATTATTTTCCAGGCAGTGGTTTGATCCAAAAGATAAATTGGGTAATCTAAACTAAAGTGAGATTCAGTTTCACTTTAGCTGCTTAAGGAAGGCTGTCCTGTGTAACTGTTATGATCAAACTACCTTTTGTATTGAACCTTTATCTTTCATTCAGCACAAATTTTCTGAATGAGTGTATTTATGGATATATTATGAAATGGTCGAAGCTTCAGTTGGGCTTCTGTTCAGAAAATCAATTTTACACCCACCTTAAGGGATTTGGAGGATTTTCTTATTTGAGGATTGTGGTATATCATTTTCCCCCTCTTCCTCGACCTGAATTATTATTATGGCTCTGGAAGCATTAATAATATAAGATTAAGTCATAATTAATAATATGGTTTATAGAACAGTAGCATTTACTTCCAGTTTTGATGCAATTGATCATTTGGCTTGTAACAAGGAAAACATGGGATTTCCCAGATTCTCTTGAGCAGCAAAATAATGCAGATAAAAGATATTTGACTTGGAAATAGGCTCTCGTTTTTAACATTTGACCAATCAACATAGTGGATGGGCTCATTTCAAAAGGCAGATCCACTTTCCATTTAAAATGCCTTGATAGCAACATTCTTAACTCAGAATGCAGATGGCTGCATTGAGTCTATAATAATGACTGAGAAGTTATTCAGAAATGTTAAAAAATGACAGTCATTTAGTCTGTTAAACACTAATGTAATGCAGTAAATGTTGGAGCATGCATGTGAACCATTCATTCGAAGGATTACTGTCTCTCTGCCAGTGACTACTGATTGTGCGAATGATTGCTTCTGATTCTTTGTTCTCTCCAGGCGGTCTACACTTGTCCAAATGAGCCTGCCCTCAGTCAGAATGAGCTTGTCCTCACCACTGATAGCATCATGAAAAAGGCGGACTTTTTGTGCTGCAGAGACAGCTTCTTGGAGGTAAGAATTGTCCAAGCATATCACTGTTGGAAATCTGTTTTTTATTTTATCTGCCTAGGAAAAGACATGCTTTAGCATTTTATACAATTAATTGTTGACCAGTTTACAAATTTTAAAGCTGTTGGTTTATTTCACCACAAAATGTACTAACTTGTAGCTTTCAGACAGGTTTTGTTCTGTAAAATGATGGAGCTATTGCCTTTCTATTTGTGCAATGACCTCTTTCAACATTATAAACAATTTTACATTTTTAATAACAAGTGGAACCATTTAGGAGCACGTTCTTCATTTTACATGTCAGTTGACTGACATTTTATAGCTTATTGATTGAGTTCACATGTAGACTGAATGACTAATTTTGTTCTGTTACATATAAAACCAACATTTTCAGGTGTTCAAAGAAGTTGCAATCACCAGATTGAAATACTCCTGCCTTGACTCCACAGGTCTGCAGTGTGAAAGAACTTGAGTTTTTTTACTCTGATAACTCTACTGAACCTGAGACCAGAGCACATCCAGCTGCTTTAATAGGGTCATAAAAACATAAATGTGAGCTAGAAATTGGTTAAATGTTGCAAACCCACATTTATATGTTGTGTAGTAGGAGTATACTTTTTCCACCAGAAGCAGATTGACCTTTCTTTTACAAACTGCAGTGTTATAGCCTAACAAGCCAAGAAAACCTGAAAAAAGTTTATGTAATTTGTCTAGGCTGAAGTTAGAGTTTACTTTCCAGAGCTAAAGATCAGTAAGCTACTTTAAAGCTTACTGATGTGCTCGCTGTGACATCTGTTACCTAGCGTTCATGAGTAAGAAATGTCTTGAAGCCTAATGAAAATACCAAAAGTATTTGTTATTCTGTTTTCTAATATATAATTAGAAAGAGCTTCAAAATTTTAATTTGAAGGAAAACAGGGACTTGATCTGTTTTCTCCACCAAACAGAGAAGAGGTCTTATATAGTTTCTTTGACTTTTATATATAGTTTCTTCTAAAACAGCTCTTTACTACTTTCCACCACCACGTAGCAGCGCAATGCACTTTACTGTCCATTCATTTGTTATCAGAAAGATGAGATGGAAGCTCAATTACTGTTTTTAA